>CM068371.1:481853361-481865861 GCA_034769895.1 Magicicada septendecula | reverse complement strand
GAATGTCTAGCTTTGAATTATAATTTAGGCACACTAGAAATATTGGAAAGACGAATTATTAGGAAAATATTAGGCCCTCGAAAAACTTCAGAAGGTTGGAAATTAAGAAGTAATGATAAAATATATCAAAGTATAGAAAATATAACAGAAACAATGAGAAAAAGAAGACTATTCTTTTTTGGATATTTGCATAGAATGGACGACAATAGGTTAACAAATATATGTGGGGAGAAAGAAGTCAACATCAAGTAGGATAAAAGAAGTCCAAAAGGATTTAGAAAAAAATAATATAAACGCAGACGAAGCAATTGAAAGAGAATTTTTTCGGGCAAAAGTGTTAAAAACGGAAGGAGTCCAGTGTAGTAGAGAGAGAAATGCAGGTTCAAAGTCGACTGAAGACAGGAAAAAGAGACAAAGTGAAAAGATGAAAGAATATTGGAATAAAAAAGGAACAAGGAATAATGAATTGAAATTGGCATGTGGTCCTCAGATGGCCGATACAAAAAAAAAAAAAAAATGTTCTACCAAATGCCGAGCGATCATTCGATCAGTGTAACTATTTTTAACATTGAAAATGTTTATAAGGACGTGTCGCACATTTTCGGCCGATCGCTGGTGCGTGATCGAAAATGGGAACTGGTGAGTTTCCATAGAAACTACTTCTTTGTTGTCAATAACATAGTACACATATAAAACTTCGCTTATGAATGCGACTACATTTAACTTATAATCTGTAGGCCTACGTTGGTAAATGAAGAATGAATTCATTGATTGGTGAATGAAGAATGAATTCATTGATTGGTGAATGAACATAAATATATATAATTTTTAGATTTATTGAAGCATTTTCAATGCCCTTCTCTGTGCATTGCATTTGTGCAATGCCTGTAAATTTTTCTTATTTTTCCTGATAACATGAGGAGTCCAACCTTCAAGCTAGTATTATCTCCCCAGAAGCTAGCCCCCCTTATGCAACCCAAGCAACCGTAGTTACGCAACTGATCAGTACAATACGGAATCTACATTACTGTCAGTAAGCAGCATGTAACTCCCATCTCCAGGTGGTTTTATATACACGTCGAACAAATACAGTCGTTAGAACAGTCTTGTGAAACCTTTTTTTTTTTTGGTTGTAGGAAGCAAAACAGTACAGTATATAGAAGGTGGCCAGCGCATATACAGACTTGGCCATTCACTTTGTACTCGAGTTAATACTAATTGCTTTACCCTGATTGCTTTGAGCAGGCGGCTTACTGTCAGCAGCCAGGTGGGGAGGAGGACGCAGACAAACGCTATGCCGTGTAAAATATTAAATTATAATCTACTGGGAACGCATAGTCTGGCAACAAGAAGGCAGAAGCGAGAACACTCGCACATTACAACAGAAAGTGTATTTGTTCTATTCGTATGATTTAAACTTTAACAGTGACACAAATATTGTTATGACGGTCTACTGATTGTCGTATGGTACAGTGGAAAACAAAATACAAGACACCAATTAAATCACTAATGACTAGCTTTAATTATCACAATAAACAGTTTATAATCAACTTGTACAATAATCCGAGCAAAATGTGTCCACGCGCAATAATAATGCCAACTAATAGAGTCCCGCACAATTCTATCACAATAACACTTTGCCACAATACTTGGAACCTCACTTGAATAAATCGCCACTTAAACTGACTCAAGCGACAGCTGTCGTTGTCTAAATAAATAGCACAAGTGTTCCAGAATAATATGCGTCAACATACTCGAAAATACTAGAGCGTAATTGATTGCGGCCTTGAACACGGTGCGTGACCGGTGAAGTCTGGAACAGCCTCGGTCAGGTGACGCATGTTGGGAATCACGTAAGCACACAACATTACAGCTGGGAGACATGTAGAACGTTCTGTAATGGCGTCACAATGTTTTGTTTAAATTTATAAAACAAACTGCGTCATAACCATCGTTGCTTTTTGTGTGTTTTACTTTAAACGAGGTTTCAGCTGCACTACGAATTACTCGCCGTTTTCAGCTCAATACGGGAAAAACATAAAAATAGTACAAATAGTGCAACGTGTCCTTGGGAGAAGGTCGTTACTTAAAGTTTATAATTAGACCACCGGCCTAGAGGAAACAAAAAATTGGCTGGAGCCCATTGTGACAGTACATGCAATAAAACAATTCTATAACAGTAACAGTATTTTATTGGTGCTTTTTATAAGCATTATGTTATAGCATATCATTTCATCTGAGAGACAACTCGTATAGATGCATACATATATATATATATATATATATTACATTTATATTTATGATTAAATTTACCTCAAGATGTTTTTTTTCCTATTTGGAACATCTTATTTTATATATCGAAAATACACAAAATACAAAAACATATACCACAATCATACACAATAATACAACTTTAAAATACCAAAGACCAACAAATAACCTTAATAGAATCCAGCAGCCAACACACAAATACTTCACCAGAAACAAGATTGCAAAGGCTGAAGATGAGAGAACAGGAACTCTCGAAACATGTTCCAAATAGGAGAAAAAAAAACATCTTGAAGTAAATTTAATTAAAAATATAAATGTATTACATACATCAAGAAACGGACTGTAGCAGAAAGTGATTGAATATATATATATATATATATATATATATACATATATATATATATATATATAAATACTTGCATTCCAATAATGAGAATTGGTGCAACCCCATAACAATAGGATACCTTTACTACAACTGAGATTAATTTCCAAAAGATATATTCACACCCCTTTTTCAATAATTTGTCTTAATCATTATAATTCAATTCTAATAGCAATTAATCTTAATTATTCAATTATTTAATTTAATACATTTAGTTAGTCAATTGAATTACTCAATCAATGAATGTTAATTATAGAAAATCAATTAACTGTGCACCTTCTTTAAACTTTTGAAACATGAATGATAATATTACCCCATATCAGCACCAGCCCTTAGCTATATCTAACGTTATAGACATATATGCATACATAAAATGCAGCCTTGCCCTTGTACAAAGTATTATTAATGAAGTTTATCACTGAAGTTACAAACATGTGTCCATGAAAGTTCTAATGTCCCTTTTATCATTATAAATTTAACAATTTTTGAATATTATGTATATATGTCCCATGTTCCATGAAACGATGGTGTGTGGTGTAGTTAAATTTAAATTGGAAATTTCCCACCTGGATTTGGAGACGAAAGGCGGCTATGAATTCCATGATGGTCGGTTATGATGATGATGCTGATAGGTGAAGAAGAAAATGGTTACATATTGGATGGTTGTCCTTCGGGAACTACAGGTTCACCCTCTGTGGCTGGCGACATGGGGAGCCGTCTACTGTCGATCTATTTCCATGATGATGGCTGGTGTAGGTGCCATCATGTCAGCTGTTTCCCATCCCTCGACGGTCCGAGGACCCTATAACGTCATTTATTTGTAGACGTCTGTCACCACTTAAATTCACCTACGACTATATCTCACCACAAAATAGCAACACCACACACACACTGTCTAATACTTTGGAAATTATTATTATCTGATTACTTAAAAGACATTCGAAAATTGATCACTGCATTTTCATTAATGGTTGCAGGATGTAACACACATACGTTAATTCATCTTTCTTAATATATGTACATAAATTTTATATATTCAGTTTTGTTAAAATTCCATTCGTAATTGTTTAAAACTCTTTCAGCTCAATTTATTTTAGTCTCTTTTATTTGTGGGTGCACAGTCACTCTAAATTAAATTTTCAAACATGCCGATACCGGATCGCCACATGCCAAAAGGAAGTACAATTTACGTTACAACAGATACATTACAAATAAATATTTTACATATTTGGATCACACACACACACAAATATAAAACATCTATGCCCATTAACCTAACACGAAAAAAGCAACAATGCTTACCTGAGACGTTTTACGTTTAAGTACTCATGTAGAGTCGGAAAGAATAAGTTACAATTCAAGTCGCCAGACCACAAGAGAGCACTTCGGAAGCTGAAGAGAAAAATGTAGAATGAACACGCGTTTTACCACTGCACAACGGTAACGGAAAAACTTGTAGCAGCAATGAAACAGCTGTTACGAGGCTGCTATCTCAATTTCGACGACGCACACCGCGCTGCGCTATCGCGCTCAGGTCGACTGAGCGGGACCGAAGGCCGTGGCTACAATACGCCGAGCGCTTCGGCACAATTGTAAGGGTTTCACGACCGGCGCCAACATTATGTTAGGCCCTGTTGATGGGCAAAAAGATTGCTGTTGAATAAGATTTGGCAGGCTGTGATCCCAAGCACTGGAATCTGATCAGTTGATGCTGCTTTCTAGCGTAGATCGTGTTGGCATGGAAGTTAATATAAGTGGGTCTTCTTAGGCAAAAACACAGTACATATCAAGAAACAGGCAGTCATCGGGATCCCCCCTTCCCGGAGACTGAACTACTGGGGCACGCATGAATCTGTGCCCCTACATCTGGCGAAAACACAGTTCTCTACCTCATCACTGGGATGAATTGGCAGACACCGTGCCAGTTACTTCCAACACTGAAGTAGTCTCCGATGGTGGTGCCGAAACGTCTGTGAACGCAAACGATAGACCGCGGCCTAACAACCCGCATCCAATATAAACATTATTGATGGAGAGTTATTTGTGGACTGCAGCTACCAAAGGAAGTTAAAATAATTAGACATGTAACGCTTGTCTGGGTACGCAGGCTCAGAGGTCTCATTGCGTAGCTTTGACGCGTTGTTTTCGGATCAACCAGTTTGTGTTCAGAACAGCGGCAATGGTTGTTGTGTCACAAGCTTGGGTGTCGCGCGATTCCGCCACTACGATCTGCGCGAACCGTTTCACGTCTTACTGCACTGTACAAGTAAGTAAACTAATTTACCTTGCAGAATCGCGTTACCAATTCTGCAAGATATGGGTCAGTGCGCGATTGACAATTGAGAATTAACCGAATATTATATTCGCATTTTTAATGTGAAAAGGAAAATAAATATTTCGAAAGCTGTAAAATGTATTGCTGGAAAAGAATGGAAAAAGTAAAGTAGGCAGACAACTTCATAAACGAGGAGGACCTTAGAAGAATGGACGAGAAATGATTTATCTTAAATAAAGTCATCATCATCATCTTTAATTTTTAAATCAAGGATGGTTTGTTCCAGTCTCAAATAGGCAAATATTATAGTTGGTCACCCCAGCGCTTCCTCGGACGTCCCACACCTCTCCGTTGCCTCGGCTTATAGTTCCATAGTTGTTTGGGGATGCGGCAGTCATCCATTCGGCAAAGATGTTGCCACCAATTCAGCCGATATTGGGTGATCCTGACGTGTATACTCATAATATTCAGTTCCCGCCGTATATCTGTGTTTCTTCTATGATCATGGAGAGTCTACCCTGCCGCGTGCCTGAACAATCTGATTTCGGCCACGTGGCTGAAAGTTCGCCATAGAAAGCAAACTGAATGGGATGTATCCATCCATCTGTGTTTGCACCCAGAGGCTTCTGTTGTACTAATGGGATGTATCCATCCATCTGTGTCTGCACCCAGAGGCTTCTGTTGTACTAATGGGATGTATCCATCCATCTGTGTCTGCACCCAGAGGCTTCTGTTGTACTAATCACGATGGTGGTGATGGTGATGATGATGATTAATTATTTATTATTTTATTATACGAAAACAACAACTACTTTTTGTCTGAACAATACAGTACATCTGGAATATTGTCTATCTGGCTGAGTGATCGTTGCAACATATGTACATGATTTGGTGTAGACCTAAATTACAGCAGTTTATCAATCTTAGTATGATTTCTGAGTAGACTATGCTTTCGTTTAACAAGAAGAATTAGGTGATAATTTCCATCTCCTACAACCTTAAAATAACATTGTCCACGGTTACAGAAATTTTCAATGAAATAATTTTAGCTTTTTCTAGCAAAGCTTGCCGTTGCTTTTAAAATTTCCAAACTTTTGTTAAGAATTAATCAGAAACTGAATTTTAAATTTTAAAAAGAAACAAAATGAATAACTAAAAATTGATGTTATATTTTTTTACAAATACAAATAACAAAGAACGAAATGATTAAAGGAGAAAGAAGAGACAAAAATAAAAAGAATGAGAAAGACAAATAATAGAATAAAAGAACATCAAGAAAAAGAAATGAGAAAACAAAAGAGAAAAAAGAAAATGGATTGCCAAAATTACGGGAACAACATAAAATTTAAGAGCGGTCTGCCTTTCATTGTCCAAACATTTCTCGTTTCTTTACATTCATTTTATTAACTCAGTCTTGAAATATGTGTTACTTTAAGAGTAAACTAAACTGTAGAGGCACGAGTATTTGCAAGGCTACACGTAACTATATCTCTGGGAACGTATGAGAGAAGGGTATCATTTTCTGGGTCTTGGGTCCGCTACGCTTGCATAGGCTTACACCAGATTCCAACGCATACAACAGGCACGTGCTACAGAAACGAATAATCCATAAAATCACGTGTCAGCTGTACGATATAATCAGCTGTTTAAATTTCCCCACTGCCTACGTGATCGCAGCGCGCATAAAAATATCAGAAATAATGCGTACTCTTATCAAGACAAAGCAGCGAAAGACGACACTTCCTAGATGACGTATCAGACTCAGCAATCACGTGCACTCTACCGCCAGTGTGAATGTATTTTTTTTACACTTTTTTTTTGCACTACACCTAACCGTACACTTATCTAGTAGTTTGCATTTAAAATAAATCGTGGCTTTGTGCCAGACGTCATTTAATTTAACAATTTTGATCGCTACATGAAGAATCACCAACATTAACTGCGCCAGGCTCCATGGCTTCGTTTCCACACTACGTTATTCTACTGTTGTCTAACACGTTTATTTCCAGTGCGTTTTTAATAGTTGGAAATTATACACTTAAACACGTTCAACAATTTTGTTACTTATGATTACAGATTACCCAGACTAACTCTTGTAGTAATGAAATGAATTTCCGTATTGTAAGTGGAAATAGATGTTATTACACCTATGAAAAGTTGCTCAAATCCAGGAACTAAGCAATCAACTCAAGCTGACCACATCTTTAGAAGTCTTATTTAACAAATAATAACGACATATGGATGCGAGGCCTAGACATTAACTAGTGCAGATGAACAACTGAGAATATTGAACGTAAAATCTTGTGAAAATCTTTGGGAGCTCGCAAACTGAAGAAGATGGGTTCTAGAGGATGAGAACGATTTATGAGCTCGATCAGTTAATACAGAAACTCCAGAATACCCAGACAGCAAATCAGGCTGGACATTATGCCAGACCCACCATCGTCTTACCATACGATATCTAGTAACATACCGAGGGGACGAATTAACTACTAGACTCTCTCAAGCAAACAGCAAAACCGTTAGAGTGGCCAGCTCTAGTCTACCCGTTTGGGACCGGAACAAACCGGAATTTTTGTTTAATCCTTCTTGAAGAAGAAGAAGAAGAAGAAGAAGAAGAAGAAGAGGAGGAGGAGGAGGAGGAGGATGTAAATAATTAATACACAGTGCTGACATAGTCCGGTTTATCGTAAGACAAACAGATGATAGGATAATAACTAAAAGAATAGCATACTAGGTAACAATGGGCAGACAGAGGAATTAGAAGAAGATTTAGAACAAGACGGATCGATGACGTAGAGGAAGTATGAGAGATGAGATGTATGAATGTAAGAGGCTGGAGGATGTTGTGTTCTGAGAGGAGGGAGTGGAAGAAAATAATTGTACAGGCTAAGACCCATTTACCACTACTCTCAGTAATTTCCTACGGACGATTCATGTTAATTCCCGCATTGCATTCCCAAAGCGATTATTGCCGATCCAAAGAGAAAGTTTGAGACTACGTGAATGTTAGATAACTAACTGCTACATATTGTAACCGATTAAATATTTTTTAAGAGACAAGACATATTCATTTTACAAGGAAGAAGGAATATATTCATATTTATAGGAAGAAGGAAATTTTTAAATGCCTTCTTTCAAACATTTAAAAAACAAGTACACTTCTGACTGAAATTATTTAAAAAGCGTTTCCAAATATTTCAAAAATGAAGATAGTTTTCAAGAAAATAAATAATTTTATATTAATAGAGCAATAAAAAAAAATTTAAGATTTTGTAGATAGTAATTCCCTATTCTAAATTCCTAACGACAGTCTAAAGATTAATCAACTGTTATAAAACATACTAAATAGTATACATGTATTTCAGTGCTCTCTCAATTAGATAATCATTTGCTTTTGTACAATAAAATGTGATGAGCATCGAAGTAAAAGAAAACAAGAACACAACCTCAGTGTCTACGTCATGCACAGCTCGCTTTGTGGACCTTTCTCTCGCAGACAGCACGTCTCTCGAAATTTCTAGATTTCTCTTTGCCTGTCACATACATGCAGACGTCTCGCGTCCACCTCCCATCAGCAATAACGAATTTAATCTTGCACCTGTTGCAGATATTAAGTAAACAGTCATCCGGTTCTGAGAAATTAAATAATTTACATATTTTTGTGTTTATTTCAAGCTGAATAAACTTAACTAACTTAAGATTATACATTCCAATAATTTAAATGAGCCTACTTCTGTTTTTATATACATTTTTAACGTTTAAAAAAATGTTACTGTCGCCAAAACGACTATTGTCAAGATAAAAAAACCAACCATCGAGCACCAAGACAGAAATTTAGGTTGGCAACAATGACGAGGACGCAAACATGAAAATGTAATTTTTTCAATTTGTTCTTTCAAAATAATCAGGCTTTCCCTCTAACATACTAACTTTGAAAATTCATGGACGACATTTTTTTAAATTTTTAAATAGGTTTATATATAATTTAGTCAGACAAAAATAGTCATTTTTAAATATTAATAATATAAGTTAGCTCTGTATATTATAATATATAAGTAGTATAAGTATAAGTTGTACATAATATAATAAAATTTAACCTGTGGACGACTAGTTGAATTACGTATATTTTACTTTATTTATAATGTTTTCCAATGCAAGAATTTACGCGTACTGTAGTTTTTCCTTAATTGTACATTTCGTGAAAACATTTGATATTCAATATCGTCACAATTGTTATTGACAAACGTCAAATGTTAAACATTTTTGCAGACAAAGAAAGAATTTATGTATAATATATACATATTATATATTATATGTATTACTATTGTAATAATAACTGCTTTACTTAATTAATTATTCTTTAATTATAAATAAAATATATTAAAACCAATTAATGTTAACTTAAAATTTTATAATACGTAATATTTAAAAGATGTTATATTTGTCGGAAGATGTCTATGTAATTCAAAATCTATTCAAACTGTTAAGAAAATGAAACTTAAGTGGAATTTAAGTGCACACGTAATAAAATGTAAAAGTATAGGCCTATTAGAATACGTAGACGGTGTAACAGGACAATAGCATTCCTTTGACAACCCCTTCGTAGTGTTACGTATGCAAAATACAAACATTGCATGCAACCCCACCATTGTGTATGTGCCACCAGTGTACGTAGGCTTGTGTGTTTGAATGTGTGTGTGTGTGCGCGCGCGCGTGTTGGTAATCTGTCCAACTCACAATAAATGTTTTACCTCTTTAATTGGTCGCCTGAAATAAAATCAAGAAACCAGACGCGTGCGTGGAGTCAATATAATCCCACGGTGATTTGTGTGTACAAACATAAGAAGCATTTTATAACTGTAACAACTATATTTTAACACTTTCCAGTCTGAGGGTATAGTTACCTGTATAGTCTTTCCAGTCTGGCCGATTTTACCAACTTTCCTGGCCCTGTATTTCTTAACACTTTCTATATGTATACATGTATTACACATTAAATAAATATTCAAACATTACTTTATTAAAACATTAAATTAATATAACCACAAAGTTAGAAATAAAATAATACTAATTTTTCAAAATGTCAGTTTTTTAATAAAATAAATGAATCTGAACGCCCCGGTACTAGAGGTAACTGGCAACTCTCAACTCTGTAGTACATTTGGAAACTTTCTGACATACATAAAGGCTTTCCGTTAATTTTGTTTAATACTTCGCTCACTTTATTAAACAAACAACAAACGAACACACGCTAACGATAAACGCACAATGAAAGAGTTTAGAAATCACGCTAAAAAAAATTAAAGAAATTTCGACGAAACCGAAACATCGAAGAATGATAATGTTTTTAGGCTTTTGAAACGTATAATATGCATATAACAAATATTTACTATATAACAAATATATTTACTATATAACAAACATTATCATGTTAAAACGACAGAGACCGAAGATTTCTAGACTGTGGGGAATCGAAAGTGTGGAAGCGTTACATTTTTCGATGACGGTACATTTTTGTGGAATGACCCCCAGCCTAAAAACATTATCATTTAAAAAAAAAATTGTTCAGGTGATTAAATGTCGATTATATTTATAAAAATTAAAACCAGAGTGCGCTGTACACAATCGTATATCGACACGAAAGCATTCTGTGACGACTAAACACGAGACGTACCCGTATTGTAACAGTAAAGCGAGCAAATACACGGCTCGAGGTATACTCGGGCTTAGACCAGAAATGTTAAATAACGCATCGTTAAACGTAACACGGTGATGCAACATTTGCTGTTTGGGAAAAAAGTTAAGCGCTGTCAATCAACACGGTGATTAATTACTGTCATTGTTTTTCTGGGACGGTTTGTGCAGCCGTCTCCGAGAAGCTTGATTAGGTTAACATAAATATTTTGTTGGACACGAATTCGCTTTCTTAAATTTGTGCTGTAACGAATAGTGAAATATTCGATAATTGTTCAGTAATTCTTGTAATAATCGCTTCCGGTAGACCCTTTCTTTAAAAAAAGTATAATAATATTAATTACCGAAAATTAAAGAATACATTTTTAATATCATTATTCTTTTGATAAACAGTGAAGATGTAAATTGTTCAGGAAAACTATAAAAAAATAATCAATTGATATATAATGTATGTACGATATAATTATTTAATAATTTCAGATACCTGGGTAACATGATAGATAATGACGGGTGCATAAACTCGACAATACGTGACAGCATACATATAGGAATTAGGCCATTTTATGCCAGCAGCAAACTCATTAGTCGCAACACAAAATAAAAATATATAAGACATTTATCAGACCGGTTGTTACTTAGGGATGGACACTGATAAAAAAGGAATAAGAAACACTAAGAAGGTTTGAAAGAGATTATGGCCCGGTTAAAGAAGAGGACGAATGGAGAATCAGAAATAACCGGGAGATAGATGAGCTATTGAATCACGAAGACAGTGTAAGATTCATAAAGGCTCAACGAATACAATGGTTAGGTTATCTAGAGCGGATGGATGATCAGCGTATGCCAAAGAAAATCCTGAGGGCGCAGGTCTATAAAAACGGAAAAAGGGACCGACCTGGAATAAAATGGTTGGATAATGTGCTGGAGGATCTCAAAAGAATGGATGTAAGGAGTTACAGTGAGATGGCAATGGATAGGAGCCTTTGGAGAAGAAGATTGTTTTTGGAACCCAGAGCTCACGTTGGGTTGTAGTGCTGAAGAAGAAGAAGAAGATGATGATGTTGATGACAATGATATAATTATGATAAATAAATAATGTATTTGTTAGTATAACATGAAAAAGCAACGCTTGCTTTGTCGAAAAAAATGTTCAGTTTAAAGTAAAATTGTTAAGGAGTTAGTGGCGTAGTGTCGGGAGTGATCAAATGACAGCACACACTTCACAATGTCACAGTTGAAACGATACCGGACTCTGGGATGATAGAGCAGAGCAAGGCGTCAACAGTTTTTTAAAAACAGTAATTTTGAAACACAACTTGAAGAATAACAGTCGAGTTACTAAGGCTAAAACGTGTCCTACCATATTTTCAGAATTAGTTATGTATCAGGGTTTTTTATGTCGCTATCGTCGTTAAGTTATTTTTAGACATTTTTGAAAAAGAGAAGCGAGTTCTCAGTTTTTAACTCAATCTTTAACCATTTATCCGCGCTAAACCGTCTACCGTCAACATATCCTCTATCTTGTTTGTTCATCATCTTCTTCCACAGCACTACACTTTATATAATATTGAAACTTTCTCTTGTGAAAACTTACTTGTCTTTTTCGTCGGAGTCTGTTTCTAAGCTGACGAAGGCGAATACGACGCCGAAACGCGTTCGACGAAAAAGACAAGTAAGTTTTCACAAGAGAAAGTTTATTATATAAATTATATATATGTATATATATATATATATATATTTCAATCACTTTCTGCTACAGTCCGTTTCTTGATGTATATAATACTATAATACTTATAACTATTTTACCTCAAGATGTATTTTTTCTTTAGGGACATGTTTCGGGAGATCCTGTTCTCCCATCTTCAACCTTCGCCA
>CM068371.1:481583361-481848361 GCA_034769895.1 Magicicada septendecula | reverse complement strand
GTGCAACGAGATCGAAAGCAACTGGCAAGAGCCAGGAATTTCGATACCCCTCACCTGTACAAGGCACAAGCATTTGCGTAGACCAGTTGGTTACATGTTAATATGACCTAGCTCAGCACATCACAGCTAGGTGTCTAATACTTGTGATAATATGATTAAATAGCTACGACACACACACAAATTTGTTATTCTCTATTAAACAGATAGAACAAAATTAACAAAATCTCTGTTGACGAATTTTAGATGCCAACCAAGATGTAGCGAGTAGAATGTTATGTCCTCATTCCTCTGTGGCGGTTCCCACGGATTCCTCTTTGCTCGTCCCATCGGACAACGGTTGCAACGCTTCAACAACGGATGGCAGCACCGGTTCTTCGAACTGTCCGCGGGTAAAAAGCAAACACAAAAGAGGAAAAATAATTAAAACAAATGTTTAATGCCATCCGACGGTAGTAAAGTTAATTCGTCTCTCGCATAAACGATAATAAATACCTATTTCACTTTTGCTGCTTTCAGTTTTTCTGTCAAAACACGTTTTTGTTACTTTTTATGATCAAACAAAAAGATAATAAATAAAGTCTAATGGAACCAAGGTGTAGAACGCTGGGTTCATTTTTGTAATAAGTTTAATTTTACAAGAAAAAAAACTCTTCTTTTATAGAAATTATTTTTCTGCAACAGCATTTTAATTAAATTCCTTTATACAATTAATAAGTTGTTTAAGTTTTTTCTGCATTTTCTGAAAATCACACATTCCTGCAGAAATAACGTTGTCTCTCCTTGAAAAATGTTAACGTTCTTTCGAATGACAATACACAGCTGCGCACTCTGGTGTAGAAGAATTTAAACTCATGATGATGTTATTAAGATTTACATTACACACTAAATTTCCCGCCAACGAGGAATTATTTTTATTGTTGGAGTGAAATCTGTGAAACTCTAAAGTGATGCTTTACGAATTTACATTTACCTGTATTTATTTCTATAGATGTTGTGTTTGCGTGTGTGTGTGTGTGTGTGTTTATCACAAAAATACAACAAAGTCAAAGGCAACAGGCCAACGGCTTTGACGTTTGACCATTAACCTATGGGCTGAGATTTCGATTCCCCCGGCAGCGACATTCAGTTTCCTTATCATCCTCTCAGATCGTCTCACTCACCAAACAAAAGACTCCGAAGCAAACAAACCGAACGAAACGGTAATCGAACACATGGCCAAGATTGTTGTCTACCTCTTTTTTTCCAATAATTTTGTAAGTTTTCTTTTAAAACTTCAGTGCTTGTTCTTCGCTTTACCCAACTTGTCTTTGTTATCCTTCTCCACATTCACTTTCTGTTATAGACTATCTGACTGGGCATTTTCTTGCTACCCCCCTCCCTCTTCCAGCATTCACATATTTGAAATTAGATATTGGAAACAAAAGACTTTCTAAATACGTATAAGTTACATAAAAATGTGTGTCCTGTACCTTCTAGGTGAAACAATTAATCTTATATAATTTTGAATTAATAATTTTTTGTCAGTAAGAAGAAACAACAAACACTAAGAAGCTGTCAAAGAAAGATTGTAACACGTGTTTATGGCTCGGTTAAAGAAGATGACGAATGGAGAATACGGAATAACAAGGAGTCAGATGAGCTATTGAATAATGACGTTATGACGACACTGTAAGGAGCTATTGAATAATGACGTTATGACGACACTGTAAGGAGCTATTGAATAATGACGTTATGACGACACTGTAAGGAGCTACTGAATAATGACGTTATGACGACACTGTAAGGAGCTATTGAATAATGACGTTATGACGACACTGTAAGGAGCTATTGAATAATGACGTTATGACGACACTGTAAGGAGCTACTGAATAATGACGTTATAACGACACTGTAAGGAGCTATTGAATAATGACGTTATGACGACACTGTAAGGAGCTATTGAATAATGACGTTATGACGACACTGTAAGGAGCTATTGAATAATGACGTTATGACGACACTGTAAGGAGCTATTGAATAATGACGTTATGACGACACTGTAAGGAGCTATTGAATAATGACGTTATGACGACACTGTAAGGAGCTATTGAATAATGACGTTATGACGACACTGTAAGGAGCTATTGAATAATGATGTTATGACGACACTGTAAGGAGCTATTGAATAATGACGTTATGACGACACTGTAAGGAGCTATTGAATAATGACGTTATTACGACACTGTAAGGAGCTAATGAATAATGACGTTATGACGACGCTGTAAAGAGCTATTGAATAATGGCGTTATGACGACGCTGTAAGGAGCTAATGAATAATGACGTTACGACGACACTGTAAGGAGTTATTGAATAATAACGTTATGACGACACTGTAAGGAGTTAATGAATAATGACGTTATGACGACAATGTAAGGAGCTATTGAATATTGACGTTATGACGACACTGTGAGGAGCTAATGAATAATGACGTTATGACGACACTGTAAGGAGCTAATGAATAATGACGTTATGACGACACTGTAAGGAGCTAATGAATAATGACGTTATGACGACACTGTAAGGAGCTAATGAATAATGACGTTATGACGACACTGTAAGGAGCTATTGAATAATGACGTTATGACGACACTGTAAGGAGCTACTGAATAATGACGTTATGACGACACTGTAAGGAGCTATTGAATAATGACGTTATGACGACACTGTAAGGAGCTATTGAATAATGACGTTATGACGACACTGTAAGGAGCTAATGAATAATCACGTTATGACGACATTGTAAGATTCATAAAGGCTCATAAAGGAATACAATGGTTAGGTCACCTAGAGCGCATAGATGATCAGCGTATGCCCAAAGAAAATACTGAGGGTGCAAGTCTATAAAAGCAGAAAGAGGGGCCGATCTAGGATAAAATTCTTGAATGATGTGCTAGAAGATTTCAGAAGAATGGATGTGAGAGGTTACATTGAGATGATAATGGACAGGAGACTTTGAAGAGGATTGGCGTTGGAAGTCAGGGCTCGCGTTGGGCTGTAGTACTAAAGAAGAAGAACAAAATCATCATCATCATACTCAAGGTTTAAACCAAGAATGGTTTCTTCCGGTCTCAAATAGGCAAATATTATAGCTGGTCACTCCAGCGCTTCCTCGGACGTCCCACACCTCTACGTCCCCTCGGCTTATAGTTCCATAGTTGTTTGGGGATGCGGCAGTCATCCATTCGGCAAAGATCTTCCTACCAATTCAGCCAATACTGGGCGATCCTGTCTAGTATACTCATAATATTCAGTTCCTACCGTATATCTGTGTTTCTTCTATAATCATGGAGAGTAGGCCTATACCCTGCCACGTGCCTGAGAAATCTCATTTCAGCCGCTTGGATGCGACTGGCCTGCCTTTTCGTTAAACTCCAATTCTCAAACCCATAAAGAAGTGTGGGAAGAGCCATCACCTTGTAGAATTTTAGGCGTGTTCCTTTAATTGCTGACTTAAGGGTTCACCTGATGGTCCCGCGCATAAGGTTAAACTTATGCAACTTATTCACCACGTCGTTGCTTGAATTTTATGTCACTGTAGGTATTTTCTGTCCTGTTTGTTCCTGAGACACTGTTCTTGGTAGACCCCTTCTTCTGCTGCCCTCTGGGTTCTAGACAAATAGCCTTTTTACTGTGTTCGACTATTCTTCTCACAAACAGTGTCTAATCTAATTCCATTTACAGGTCTTTATCGCCTATCTGGCACTACGCTCCCTGTAAAACGCTAGCCTGCTCACTGATTCTTCTCCATTCTTCTCTGTCCAGAGCCTTACTCCTCTAACTTACAACTCGCATCTCCCTCAAATCCTCTTCCACATCTTCACACCACGTCCTCTCCTCCTTACTTCCTCCAGCTTCCTTTCCAATACCATTTTTGGGCCTCGATCACTTCTCATTTTCACCACATGCCCCAACTATCCCAACCTTTACGCCTTCACTGCCGCAACTATGTCCGCTTCTCCATACAGGTCTCTTAGCTCACGATTCTTCCTTACCCTCCACATCTCTTCGTCCCACATTGGTCCATAAATTCTTCTCAGAATTTTGCTCTCAAAACACCAAGGTTTTTTCATATGTTCCAACTTCAGCACACATGTCTGGCTTGCGTATGTTACTACAGGTCTGATTACCGTGGTGAATATTTTCTATTTGACATTTTTTGATACATTCCTGGATTTAAATATATTTTTAATGCGTAGTAGCTTCTGTTTCCTGCTGCTATTCTTGCTTTGATTTCTTAGCTTGTTTCATTATCCCCTATACTTGTGCTTCCGAGGTATTTAAATTCTTGGACCTTCTCCAAACTGTATCTCCTGTGCTATTTAATAGTTTATTTCATTGTATTTCGTGTACTAATCTGAATCCTGCTCATGAGCCTTCGACAAGTTGAAGTTGGAGATTATCGGAGACTTCTAAAGAAGGATTGCTGCTCCAGAAACGGTGGGAACCCTCCAGCAGAATTGGCACTTTCCGGAATCAACGAACTCATCGGCCGAACACACACACGTTCTTCTCGATCATTTTTTGTGTCCTTCAGTATAACACGATTCTTCTTCTCCTTATATATTCAATTATAATATTGGTTTTCAACAGTCTTCTATTGTTATCGACGTTGTGCTTTCCTCTTAATTTCCTCATAAGTTGCACAATTTGCATTATCCATAATTTGCTTTATGTACTGCACCCTTAGTCTTCTCTTATATCCTTTACCTTCTATTGTTACTTCCATCACCAATTTTATAAGCCCTTCAAGCTGCATATTCATGCATATGCTGCATAATATGTCCTTCATTGGATATTCTGTTGAGCACCTCTTCACTTGTAATTTTGTCAGACCCTTTTATTTTTAGTATCTTGCGGTAACACCATATCTCAGGGCTGTCAAGTTTCCTTTTTTCCTTCAGATCTATTGTCCACGACTCGCAACCATACATGACAATGCTCAATGTAAAACTCATTAGGAAACGTTTTAAGTTCGGTGCCACTTGTATAACACGATTAGTACACAAACTATCAAGGTCGCTTGTATGTGGTTTCCTTCAGTATACGTACAGTGAGAAAGGCACAGTAAGTACGCGCGTGTGCGCACGATAGTAGCGTGTTTACACCATTGACAAGCAACAGGGCGGTTAATTGTGTTCACCGCTACTCGATTATATATTTATTGAATCCAATGATACAGCAACAGTTAATTGGCTCCAGTCTCAGTGTTGCCTTCACACATGTATACTCTAGGCGTATTAACATTCTAACGCTACTGATGTTGATAAATTTCTATGAGTTAAAGTGCAGTGGTTCCCAGA
This sequence comes from Magicicada septendecula, assembly GCA_034769895.1. NCBI lineage: Eukaryota > Metazoa > Arthropoda > Insecta > Hemiptera > Cicadidae > Magicicada > Magicicada septendecula. Next base: position 481,843,022 of record CM068371.1, on the reverse strand, counting down.
ATTTTCAGTCCGCGGACCCCCTACAAAAAATTAAAAATTTCATGGACCCCGTCTGAGTTATGAAATAAAATAAACAGTAAATATGATACAAAATCTCTTATATTTTAATTACAATGTATTAAAATCAAAATTTTTTTTAACTTGCAAAATTATAATATTAATTATATCAAACATAGTTTAATGTGAACAATGAAGCTGTTTTTGAACAATTAGCTCTGTAATATTAGGTTTAATGTGTAAGGAGAAAAATATATAAATGAAATAAACAAACAAAGTAAACTCATGGCTTTGTGATTTGGTTTATAAATGGACACAGCTACAAATATTCTTGCGTGCAGAAAACAGCTGTTGTAGTGATGCTGGGCCGTTTAACCATAAGACGCGTCCTTCACCTCGGAATTACCAGTAACAATATTAATGATCTCAATACAAACATACAACAGCTTTAGGAGATCATATAATCTAAACCAGTGGTTCCCAAAATTTTCAGTCCGCGGACCCCCCTCCCAAATAATTTAAAAGTTCACGGACCCCGCCTGAGTTCTGAACTAAAACAAACAGAAAAAATGATAGAAACTCTTACTTTTTAATTAAAATCTGTTAAAATCAAAATTTTTTTTAACTTGCAAAATTATAATATTAATTATATCAAACATAGTTTAATGTGAACAATGAAGCTGTTTTTGAACAATTAGCTCTGTAATATTAGGTTTAATGTCTGATAATATCAATATTAAATCACTCTCGACATCAAGTTTATTTGTTAACTTCGCCAACCTCGACTTTATCTTTCCAGCCCCAAACGTGTCGAAATCCAGCTACTTAGGCGTAAAACCAGCTTCACGGAAAAACGTCATGCTTAGATACAGTGCTTATACGTGGACTAAAACAGCGTGATCAGTTCTGCGTTGATGCGGCGCACTAGTCAGTTCAGCTGACAAACAGCTCTGCTACGCGACATGATTTAAAGACATTATTAAAGTCATTAGTTTAAAATTACTTTTACAATTACAATTAGTTTGCACCAAAAAAAATACTGGTGTCTTCTACTAATTATTTTAAGATTCTAAAATTTAGATGTTGCATTACAAAAAACGGAGAAAATTACGGTATATTCTATTTTTTCTTAAAAGTGTCCACGGACCCCCTGAAACATTTTAGCGGACCCCCAGGGGTCCGCAGACCCCACTTTGGGGACCACTGAGTTAAAGAGTTCACTGAGCGACATCCACGTTGACGGTGGAACTAAAATGCTTAGTGTGTTAGGTTCACTTTATGTAAACACCTGTGCATTTCCAAATCTGTCTGTCTATTTATTGATTGTTTACCATATTTTCGAAATGTATGTGTCACGCGTGTTTTAAACAAATCAATAAAATCAATCAATGCGCTATGATTGAACTCTTTGGTAAAAACAAGTACTAGCTCCTCCACGTCAAGGTCACTCCTTACACTCCTTACGCACACAGGCTCCTTACAGCCTGTTTCGACTTCACTGAAGCCATCTCTTCCATGATCTACCTACATCACGCCTTCCCTGAGGTCTCTATCGTATTACTTGTTTAGCTAGCCTTATATCTTCCATTCTCTCTATATGCTGGGTCCATTTTATTTGTCCTTCCCTCAGTTCTTATATATTTAGCTCAGTTCTTATATCTTCATTTCGTATTTGATCTCACTAAGAGTGCAACCTTTGGTTTTCCTCAAGAACTTCATTTCACTTATCATTTCTCGTCATCGTCCAAGTTTCACTTCTATAAGTTAAAACAGGTGTCAACCCCAACAGAAAACAGGCCTGTTAGGATACCTAAAGGTGGCAGCCCTACCACCTACCTACTTAGCTAGAGATAGGTAACCTCTACTAAGGAAACTAAAACAGACCCAAAATCTTCATGAAAAGCCGGACTAATTTCAGCGGAAACGACTCTTCAAATACTAGCACCAACAGAAATTCACAACGAAAAAGTGCAACAAATACAGATAACAATAAAAATTACATACACGGTGTTCGAAACCCGGCGTTTGAGAATGGATGACACTGCTGATTCTTAGACGACTCACATGAGCATGCGTATCATATGGATGACACTGCTGATCTCTAAGACGTCTCACATGAGCATGCGTATCATATGGATAACACTGCTGATCTCTTAGACGTCTCACATGAGCATGCGTATCATGTGGATGACACTGCTGATCTCTTAGACGTCTCACATGAGCATGCGTATCATGTGGATGACACTGCTGATCTCTTAGACGTCTCACATGAGCATGCGTATCATGTGGATGACACTGCTGATCTCTTAGACGCCTCACATGAGCATGCGTATCATATGGATGACACTGTTGATCTCTTAGACGTCTCACATGAGCATGCGTATCATGTGGATGACACTGCTGATCTCTTAGACGTCTCACATGAGCATGCGTATCATATGGATGACACTGCTGATCTCTTAGACATCTCACATGAGCATGCGTATCATGCGGATGACACTGCTGATCTCTTAGACGTCTCACATGAGCATGCGTATCATGCGGATGACACTGCTGATCTCTTAGACGTATCTCATGAGCATGCGTATCATATGGATGATATTGTTGATCTCTTAGACGTCTCACATGAGCATGCGTATCATATGGGTGACACTGCTGATCTCTTAGACGTCTCCCATGAGCATGCGTATCATATGGATGACAATGCTGATCTCTTAGACGTCTCACATGAGCATGCGTATCATATGGATGACAATGCTGATCTCTTAGACGTCTCACATGAGCATGCGTATCATATGGATGACACTGCTGATCTCTTAGACGTCTCACATGAGCATGCGTATCATATTTTAAATGAGGAACTTGGTGTGAAAAACTTAGTACATCGTGGCTGCCGCATGTGGAGTTTTTGCACTTTTTGGGCGTCCACTGTGGGTATCATCTTCAACAATCCTACGACCACGTGTAAACTCGAATCCCCACTTACAAACCACTGTTTCTGAAGGCGCAGCATCTCTTAACACATTTATAATTTTGTTATAGTTTTCCATTTACTTTTCTGGCCAAACATTGTTGCAAATGAAGATCTCCGGAGGAGGAAAAACGAGGAACCCATTGCCACCCAGATCAAAAGGAGAAAATGGAGGTGGATTGGACATACCTTGCGAAAGAACCAAAATGCAATTGAGCGGCATCGTCCCTCTTTTGGGACCGTCAGGGAAGGTGAAGACGAGGAAGACCAAGAACCTCGTAGAGGAGAACTGTCGAGATGGAAGCAAAAAAGGGAGGGAAGTCCTTTGGAGAGCTCAGAGTCCTCGCCCAAAATAGAGTCCGTTAGCGTAACTTCGTCGAGGCCCGATGCTCTGCAGAGAGCGGTAGGAATTTGTAGAAGTAGTACAGTTTTCCATTTCCGCTAGACCTTTTTTTTTAACAATGAATTTAATCAGTACAACGTTAAAAACACGCTTAACTCGTAAATTTCGAACGCTGCTAAACAATGAAAAGGTGATGGATAGATTTTGAAATCAACAGGTTTTACATGAAACGCGAATTTTACAACATAGGCTACTATACATTCTATTTCTATTGCTAAGCTATACCAATTGATCCTCGTATGATACTCCTTAAATAAGAGAACCTGTTAACATTGTCAACTGGCTGATTGTATATAATCCATTAGTCCACCTCTTGCTACATAAATCTTACTACATAAATGCTACATAAATCAAGACTCTATAATGCACCAGCAACGTTTGAAAGATTGATGGATCTGATCCTCCCAGGCCTGACATGGAAAATTTGCCTTGTTTATTTGGACGATGTCATAGTTACCGGAAGGACTTTTAAATAGCATTTGAAAAGCCTTAGGGAGGTTCTAACTAGAATTCACGGTGCCCAACTGCAGCTGAGCCCGAAGAAGTGTTCTCTGTTCCAGAAGGAAGTACAGTATGTGGTTTCGGCAGCGGGTGTTAGTATGGATCCCACTAAAGCAGACACTGTAAGAGACTGGCCAGTTTCGAATAGTAAACACGAAGTTCAGGGTTTCCTGGGGTTATGCTCGTATTACATACGTTTTGTGAAAGGCTTCGCTACTATTGCTAGACAACTAGAACGAACTTTAGTATGCATTTCTGCAATAATGTTCGGTAGGAATACACTGTCTCCAACGTAGTCCAAGTTGTGTAACTGGTCACGTGATGTGTCTTTATGCTCAAGGGCAGGTTTTACTCCCCGCATGCTTTCCTATCATGGGCTAGTCTCTTCATACCATGATATCGTATCCGATTATCATCTGGCCCCTCCTCTGTCACTACCATCAGATTACTTTGTTTGCCACAAACACAGTGTCTCAACCAACTTCTCTTCTTGCCCACGATGACATCCAACACTCTCCTTTGCTCTGCTACTCTTCCTCCAAGCACCTCCTCATTTGTCATTCTATCCTTCTACGAAAACGTTTCCATCCTTATTCATATCCACATCTCGAAGGTCTGTAACGTCCTCGTATCTTCTTTTCTCAATTCGAAAGTGTTTGTTTCGTACAGGAGCACGCTCCAAACAAAACATTTTACCATCCTCTTTCTCAGCTGTACAGTATATCTAGTGGTCTGCACAATAATCGTTTCTTTCTGTCTATTAAGGGCTTCCTTAGCTAAGGCAATTCTGCATTTCACGCGTCGACTACAACGCATCTCCTCTCTAACTAAACTCTCTTCTAGGTTAGCAGCCCATGGGCTGGTTGCCAGTAGCTCGCCATTCTTCACGCTTCTCTGCGTTTCTTTTTAACTCACAATATGATGTGTAGTTCATATCGACCATAAGCTGTTTCATGTAGTCTAAACGGGGCAGTCCTCTGTGATTCTTCCCTTCAATTGTTCCTTCTATTATTCTCTTAACCAAACCATTGTGTCGTAGTGCATGCCCTATCAACTTAGCTCTTCTGCCTTTTAAATTTCGTAGAAAGCTCTTCTCCTCTTGAGCTCTTCTAAAGACTTCCTCATTCGTTATCTTCTTCCTCCAGCTTATCTTGAATATTTTTCTGTAGCACCAGGTCTCAAATGCTTGAAGTCTTTTCTTGTCACTTTTTCCAATTGTCCGAGATTCACTCCCGCATAGGCCAACACTCCACACGTATGTCTTTACTAGTTCTTCCTTATTTTTAAGCTGATAGTGTTTGAAGTGAAGCAAGGGTTTTCTGTTTGTTGAAAGCAATTTTAGTCTGGTTAATTCTGCTGATAATTTCCTTACTGCTACGTCTATCAGTCTATCACTTGTGATTTTACTTCCCAGATAGTTATATTCTTTAACTCCCTGGAGAACATTATTTCCATTAGTTAGTTCAGCAACTCTAACTAAACAACCCAGATAAATGTCTGCCACCTCTTCAATATCCTCACTCGCTATTGTAATCCCTGCAGTCCTGTTCATTTTGCTTATGACCATACTCTTTGTCTTCCTTACATTGATTTTCATTCCAAACTCTTCACAAATTCTATTAAAATCCCTCAGCACCTGGTTATAAAGGGTCCAGGTAATACCAGCCCCTGATTAAAGTTTGTTAGGATCAAAGTAAGCGTAGTGTTATAGCGCGGGCAGCCCTTTTTAACTCGACGAAGGGGGGGGAGTAATTCCCTCCATACAGCCCGCACATATTCATTAAGTGCTACTCTTCCTTTTACAAGTGTCGCACTCTTTTTATCTAATCTATAAATCTATAAAGATCTTTTTATCTATCTAATCTAATCTATAAAGTTAGTTCATAAACGCGCACGCATTGTTCATAAACTAACCTTGGTCGACAGGTATCTTGAGTATTTTTTATTTTGATTTTTAATCGGCAGATTTACGGATCCATGCTCCCTTCACTCCCTGCAACTTCGTCAAGAACGTTATCTTATTGTTATTTATTAACTTTTAGCTGAGCACTTAATAAGGGAAAGGTATTTATTAACTTTCCATTAAATATTCTTCTTCTTCTTCTTCTTCTTCTTCTTCTTCATCGTCTTCTTCTTCTTCTTCTTCTTCTTCTTCTTCTTCTTCTTCTTCTTCTTCTTCTTCTTCTTCTTCTTCTTCTTCTTCTTCTCCTCTTCCTCCTCCTCCTCCTCCTCCTCCTCCTCCTTCTCCTCCTCCTCCTCCTCCTCCTCCTTCTCTTGTTTAAAGAGATTGTCCTTGTATAGCCAAATAACCAACTTTGCCAATCGATTCAGTCTCTTCATAAACAAACAAAAATATGTTAAATATTTACATATGTGTTGTGTCTCTGTCTATAAATAAACAATCTTAACTCTAGGCAAATATCAAGCAGCAAGGGAAATATTTTAAAACAGTAGCTCTTTTAAATGTTTTAAACAAACGTGAAGTTTTTTCAGTTCAGCCCTAAAACATTTTAATCAGCATGGGGTTGCCTGATCAAATCGCCCCAGGACGGGGGTTGAGAGAAAATGTATATGTAAATGTTAATTAATTTCGTAATTGGTCTTTGGTTAACTCAAGTGCCCATCGTAATATAAAAGAAAGATTCAATCGACAGAAAGAGGGCGAGAGAGAGAGAGAGAGAGAGAGAGAGAGAGAGAGAGAGAGAGAGAGAGAGAGAGAGAGAGAGAGAGAGAGAGAGAGAGTCTGATACAACGCTAGTCATAATGAGGGGAAGTACAACGAGGAGGGTAGCAGTGGCAGGTTGGGGGATACACATGCACTATTGCTAATAGGCCGTACTGCCTGTGATCCTCTTACGTGCGGTATGACTTCAAAGCTTACTCTCTCTCTGTCCCCCCGTCCGTCCGGCACAATACACAATACTCCTGGATGAAGTCACACTGCTGATTCCCTCCCTACCTCCAACCACGGCCTCATCAATCTAATGATTCGTCGTCGTCGTCGCCGTCGTCGCTCATCACATTCATTCACTTACCGACGCGACGCAGAGAGCGGTTCTCTGTTCAATCGGAATTTTGTCATTTCATATATTTCTTTTCTATCTGATTTTTTTTCTCCTACACCGTTTACGTTTGTCGTGTTTATTTTCCCCCTTTCCTTTCTTTCTCTCTTTTGCGCACCAGCAACAGATACGCGACGCACAAACTCACAAAGGCACCCCCCTTAAAAAAAATTGCCTTTCAAAGGATGTTCCGCCTTGTTTATTTTTCCAGAATCATCTTCTTCTTTAGTTTAAACGTTTTACTTCCCTCTCGTTTCTTTACAGAATATCGACATTATAGTCGCAGCGTTTTGTATTGCGACTTCATTTTGCGCTCGCCTGGATAACACCAAAAAAAGAATCCCGAATTTTCTTCGCATTTAATATAACTATTGTTTTTCGTTGTATCGTTCCACTTTTGTTAGTCACGAAGTGAAATATGAGGATAAACGTTTTTTAATTACTTCGTAGCTCTGCCATTCAATTTAATTACATTAATGAATATAAATACGTATGTATGGACTATCACAGTATATACTATGGTTTAATATAATTGAACAAGGGCGAGTTCTCAAATAAAACTCGCCTGTCTGGCGTTTATGCGTTTGTGTACTTGTGGTAGGTCTACTTTTGAATGCATCAACTGATTTTCTTAAGAGTTGGCACGCGGCACGGGAGTCCCACTTTTACCCCCACGTACCACTATTTTTTTATCTGAGTAAGAATATCATAAAGATCAGACCTAGTTATTTTAGGAAAATCAGCAGAAATTCAGTAATTGTGAAACGATGGCGCTCTCGAACCATCCTGTCTACCCTTTCAACATCATCAGTAGCCACGGATTTTTCTTCCTTGCCCTCCTTCATCATGAACATCAATTCGCCTTTCTTTAAATTTTCGACACTGAACTGAACCATTACTCATCATATTTTCTCCATACACATTACACAACCTTCGATGAATATCTGCAGCACTATGGTCTTCGCTTGAAGAAATCTAATAACAGACCGAATCTCACCCTTGGAGGCAATTTCAATTGTAGTTGCCATAATTAAACTGTCGTCACTACAGTAATAGAGAAAGTAACTATAAAACCAGTGGTTATAGGTTAGAACAAAGGCTCAAAAACATTAATCAACAATCAGATTGTTGCTATGACAACATAACCAGGTTGCTCAACTCACCGGAGGTTGAAAAAAAAATATCCCTCGTATATCGCTTGATCCCCAGAAAATAGGGACGAGAGGCAAAAATGTGAGGTGGAAAATTTTTGAAGAAACGGCAAAAATCAATGTGGGGTATCAAATTAATGAGGTTTTAAAGAAAACACTGAATATACTGTTCATTTTCGGAAACTTCAAAATTTTGACACCAGGGCGTACAAAGAGATTCAAAATTTGACAAACTTTAAACGATCCATGCCTAAAGGTAATTTTAGCACACATTCGAGTGTTGTGTTTTTCTCTAAAAAAATTCTTTATCTTTAGGCGTACCACGGCCCAAAAATGGAAGTGAAAATTTTAAGAAAATTACAGTTAAGGTGAATTTTACTGAAGAACACAAGTCTTATAGTTATGGTAAATTTTATTCAAATTAGAACCTTGGTATCCTTTTGAGAAAAACTATAATCTCTCAGTACCCCTTGCAAATTTTGACTTTCTGAAAGTCTGTGGGCTACCTTTGCAAAAAGATTCTACATAGTGTTATCTATTTAGTATAATTAGATATTGTGAAAAGTATTAGATATGAGCCGATAGACACCTATGGAAACATACATAAATTTAAAAGCTTGGACTAAACTATTGTCATTTAGACACTGTGGTTACAAATTTTAGGGTAAAAAAACAAATGCAGTAAGCTATAAAATGGCTGTAAGAAATACGTTTGAACGGGTGTCCTTTATCACCTACACTTTTTTATCATCACCTTTAGCAGAGATTAAACCAAAAACGGTTTGTTCCGGTCCAAAGCAGGTAGACAAGAGCTGGTCACTCCAATGCTTCTTTGGACATCCCACACCTTTTGGCCTGTAATAATTTAAAGTTATTTGTGAATGCGGCAGTCATCCATTCAGCTAAGACTGTTCAACCTTTTTAGCCGATACTGAGCAGTCCTAGTGCGTACACTCGTAACATTCATTTGTTACCGTATATCTGCATTCGTTCTACAATCTTGAAGAGTATACCCTGTCGCCTACAATTTTTATATATTCAAATGATAATAGAATGACAGCGCGTGGCTCCACGCGGGATCAAAATTGATGAAGGCTACTTCATGAACGTACTGCTATTTGTTGATGATCTCGTACTGATTGCATAAACTGCAGACAACGTCCAGAAGCAGATTTTCTATTTAGATAAAGTTGTATAGCCAGAGTATAGAGGAAGCATATAAGCAAAAAGGCAATGGTTTACTGGGGGGAAGAAGCGGTTCGACAAGAAGAGTTCTACAAAATAAGCCTACAACTCAGCGGATATCACTTCAGCATCTTGGCTGTGATGTCACGTTTGAACACGATAGAGATCATGTCAACAAAATGAATAAGTATCAAACGGTATGTGCAGTTCTAGCAAAGCCGTTTAGATCATCATCATCTTCTTAACAGTTTTAGGCTCTAGCGGCCTGTTCCTATTCCACAGTCCAACTTTTCTTCTGTCCCTACGGTTGTAATCTTTCGCTATCTTCGATATTCTACTTTCTTCCATTCTATCTATGTGTTGAATCCATTTTATTCTGTATTCTTTAATCCTTTCATTAACTGCAAATATGTCTAAATCACTTCTTATCTCCTCATTTGTTATATGACCTCGTCCATTACACCTTTTAACTGATCTCAGAAATTTCACATCTGCTGTTTGTATCTTCTGTTCATCTTTCTTCTTTATGACCCAAGCTTCAGAACCATACAGTAGTGCAGGTATTGCCATTGTTTTATAAAATTTTATTTGGATTTGACTTTGACATTTATTTCCCAACGTTCTCCAAATCGTTCTACACATTCTTGTGAAATTCGTCACTTTACGTTTAGATACAAAGCTCAATTAGACACACAAGTCCGCTTGTACAATACTTTGACTCTACTCGTAGTATTGTACGAAACAAAGATAAAGGATCAAAGACTCCGAACATCGGTGGTGAAATTTCTCAAAAGAATTAGAGGACATACGAAAGCGGATAGGAAACAAATGCAACCATAAGGAATTTAGAGCCACTTGAAGAGAAAGCGCAGAGACATAAGGGAAACTGAGAAGAACACGTGTTCCCGTCGGATGAGAACCTAACCTCATACAGAGAATGTTGTGTCGATGTAAACCTAGGGACGCCGCAGAGTTGGTGAACCGGAACCGGCCATGGTCTAGGCTCCTTGCTTACAATATTGTGTTTACATTTTTTTAGTACTGTATGTGGAAAATATATGTATCCGGCAGGGGTGCCCACAGGGGGGGATCATAGCGCAAGTTGCGCATTGAGAATTTTTGGGGGGATTTTTTCAAGAATAACATTTTTAATCCAACATTGATGGAAATTTTTACCGTGTTTGTGCAACAAACTAAGCTATTAGTAAAAAACTAAAGCAATTTCATATCTTGATGATTGTTTTAACGATCTGGCGGCATACTCCCCAGACCCCCCGGAACGGCTTGCACCCCCTGGGTCATTATTAGTGGGGGGACTTTTCAATTGGGGGAGTGCTGAGACTTTTAGGGGGGATTTGCGCATTGGGCCTTGGGAGGGGGGAACACCTGGTATCCGGTAATTCTGTATGTATATGCACTACTTTGATGTTTCCCGTTTAGTACGTGGTTTACACGCTGTTCCTTGAAAACCGTTTTAATGGGGTTTTACTGCGCTTGTAAGAGAAGACACCCATCTCGGAGTAAACATACACGGGGAAAAAGTGGACATGCTTAGGTTTGCAGATGACCTAGCAGTGACTACAAAGAGCAACGAAGATTCTTGACACAACGGATCAAGTAATGAAGAATGAATTTAATATGAAAATAAATGAACAAAAGACCAAAGTCCTAGTCTGTAGTCGGAAGGAAGAAGATCCAGTCAGAATAACTCTTGGAAATAATGTTCTCCAGGCAGTTAAAGAATATAATTATCTAGGAAGTAAAATCACAAGTGATGGACGTAGCAGTAAGGAAATTATAAGCAGAATTAGAATTAACCAGACTAAAATTGCTTTCAACAAACAGAAAATCCTCTTCACTTCAAACACTAACAGCCTAAAAATAACGAAGAACTAGTAAAGACATACGTGTGGAGTGTTGGCCTATACAGGAATGAATCTTGGACAGTTGGAGAAAGTGACAAGAAAAGACTCCAAGCATTTGAGACCTGGTGCTACAGAAGAATATTCAAGATAAGCTGGAGGTAGAAGATAACGAATGAGGAAGTCTTTAGAAAAGCTCAGGAAGAGAAGAGCTTTCTACAAAATTTAAAAGGCAGAAGATCTAAGTTTATTGGGCATATACTACGTCATAATGGATTGGTTAAGAGGATAATAGAAGGAACAATTGAAGGGAAGAATCACAGAAGACGACCCCGTTTAGACTACATGAAACAGCTTATGGTCGATAACTGCACATCATATTGTGAGTTGAAAAGAAAAGCAGAGAAGCGTGAAGAATGGCGAGGTGCTGCCAACCAGCCTATGGGCTGCTAACCTAGAAGAGACTGCGCTGGCGAAAGAGATCGTGGTCGGCCATGGAAACGACAGTCAGAGACTCTGTGAAGTCGAAACGGGAGTAATTCAAAACCAAGAACAGATGCAGAATAATATAAGACAAATAATATCTCCAATCCACCAAATAATACTCAAGAATGAGTATTATCATTCAGAAGGAGAAACAAGCCATGAAGGCATTCACTGAACGGATAACTTTAGTCAGAGCGGAGTGAAATATTATTTATTAGTTGTTTGTATCGTAGCGCGGCATTCTTCACATCGCCTCAATCGGTTCCTCACAGCGGGGACACTCTCTCTAGTTCAAGTTCAAGCCAAACATATTTCACATTTATTTCAAAATTATAAAAATCCCCCGTTTCCGTGTGAACAAAGTTCCTTCTGTGTGGCTATTAGCCATAACTGATTTAATTTTTTAAAGCCACGTTCACCAAAACAAATATATCCATTAATCAACAAAGTGTCTCTCACCAGTGTTATCTAATTTATACACGGGTGGCATGGAAGACGAAAGAACCAAAGAGCGCAACTTTACAGACAGTCATCTCAATCGCCGATTATTAGCAAGTTCGGTAGCCACATAATAAGATGATTTACAAAGAACCGTCCGTCTTATGAGCATCTTGGCAATGGTGTTTACGATTGGAGCAGTTCCCCAACAAAATCAAAAGTAACGGCTTCTCTGGGTGAACCATAATCCACCTAGAAGATATCCATCTGGATAGAATTACACATTGTAAATATCTTGGATACGAGAACTTTTGTAAAATAAAAATAAACACAGAGTGGTGCCTTTATCACTTCTTTTATTAAGTTTTTCGAACATATGTTGCGACGGTCTCACGGATCGTCGTAAGGTACAGTGGAAACAAAGTACCAATGACGTCACTAATTAGGGCCTACCAGCTTTAATTAGCACAAATAACAATGCGAAATTAACAAGGTACTCTCATACAATAATTCAAGTTAAATTTGTCTACACCAATAATAATGTCAACTATTAAGAGTTTCGCGCTAATTATGACACAGAAATCACTTTCAACCATCACTTGATCCGTACTTTGGCAGGTGTAACTAACTTCTAAGCGGGCCGCTTATATTGCTTATACAGGTCCCGCAGGTGTTCCACAATAATTTTCCATTCTTTTAGCGGTGTGCCGGCACACTTTGTGTAGTTAAGAGTGCTCTCGAACAGTCTGGAAGCTACTTTAGTGCACGGCCTTTATTAAGCCAAAGATCTCTGTAGTAGGTACTGTTTCTGCGGTATTGTGTTTACGCCTACAGTTTCTTTTTAGTCTTGTGCACGTGTTTCATCACTTTATACGCCATAAATGTTGCAAAATGTACACGTCAGTACAATACTGTGAAACGGATATTGTGAGAACACTCGAGTTATCGGTAGGACTCGTATCCGCGACGTATTCATCACTAAATCGAATATTTGGGACTCGGTGTAGTGACTGGCGACCGTCTCATGAAGCTCTGACAAGATGCGCAAAAGGAAGAAGAAGTGAAAAAATAAACACTTTCGCATACAATTTTAAATTAATCATTTTTTAATAATCACAACACAACAAAATAAAAAATTACTAGTCTCCGATATTAATAAATATAATTTATCGAGTGTATTTTATTTAAAAGCAATTATGTTGTCATGGAAAAATACACAGACTTTGTCGTAATTTACGAAACAATCAGTGGATATTAGAGTTCACTGTAGTAACATAGGTTTTTATTATTTTTAATAAATTATTAACTACACTTGAGAAACACGCAGTTTGAAGCCAGTTTTCAAACAAGAGCATAATATTCTCATTTGGCTACTTTGCGTCCTAATCTCTATCTAAAAAAATTCTCTATCATCTTGACTCCAAAAAATAAAGAAACTGTTCATTGGATTTTTAAGTTCTTTTTAATACATGCTTAATCGTTTCACCTGTTTATTAGTTATCCGGTAGGAGAAACATAATTGTAAAGGGGGTAACTGTTTCAAACTTACGTTGTTCCCTCGACTTTCTCCACCCATATGTCGCTCTATTAAGTTTCCCACATTATCGTGTCAAGTAGAATTCTGTCTGTCGCAGTTGCTTCGTCACCTCCCATCATATCTTATGTCTACTGGAAAATAATTAAAGTTTTTCCACTTTCTACCCACCCATTCTACCCAAACACTCTGGATAAGAGATTATAATGAATGATGGACATCCTAATAGTACCGAGTCGGAGAGAATACGAATTGTCCAACAAAGGATGGGTAGGCAAAATAAAACGAAAAAGTTCCATAAAAATAAATAGAAGAAAACTAGAATTTGTTCCGAATTTAGGTTAGAATGTTAAATTTAATGATGGAAGTCCCCCATACAAATACTTACACTTACAGTGAGACTCCACCATGTGAAAAGATGGTGGTTTAGAGTATACAAAAATAACGGCACTTAACATTTGACTGACTTTTATAATTATATAATTAATATAAATAATATTGTAAATTCTAATACATCTTTCCTTTTACAATGACAAAGTTTAGTTAATATAAACTAATTTTTAAATCGAGCAGAAATTTTGAAAACGATTTTTAATTACTTAATATAATTTTAACTAATTGTTTTACTATACTACACTTTAGTGCTTTATATACAGTGTGTTTTTATATTATATACGTTCTGCAAGAGAGTAACCCCTATCTCAAACTTTTAAAAATTTGTATATCTTACGTTTTTGTGGTACCCATGCTGTTGGCACTCCGAAACTTAACATGCAACTCCTTCTTCCTTAACCTTTCAGCTCTATTCCTAATTCTACTATAAATTACATCAATTATTCTATTTTCCTCATGTTTTGACTCCCCCCCTCATTTGTCTGTTAGTTGGTGATTAGAACTCTCCAGACAAGGCAAACAGAAATAGGTGTTTAGCTTCCAAGATTTTCGCACGTCTAAAACTAAAGTTGCTAAGATGTAGGTTCCCGTGAGAAGGACTCTATCTTCTAATTCTGTATTGCTGTAGTTTAAATATCAGACCATATGTACAAGATCGGGCGTCTTGAATTTTATACTCTTGACAGATTCTTTGTTCTGAATTTTCTCATTGTCTCATGGTGGTCGCCTTTTTACCTCCTAAGTGTAAGACTCTGCGAAATACATCGACCGCATAATATTCGGTGATTGTAACTTGGACGCAGTGGGCGGCTGGTGTTCCATATTTTGGTGGTTGCAGTAGTTGCTTGAGTGAGTGGGAGAGGGGTCAAAAACACTGAACTATCATAATCACAGTTTGATAATAGTAAATTATTACTATAATTTTATAACCTCAAACAACGGATAACGTTCACCTTGAAACAACGTAAACACCAAACGTGACACAACTTATAAATCGAGGAGGCTGAGCTGATTTCATACACAAAGTTGCGCTACAGCGCTACTAGTGGAGCGTTCCAGAAGCTTTGCAACCACCAAGCTTACATATGGAACATTGGACAATTGTGAAGAGTAAACTTAATACAATTTTAACTAATTGTTTTACTATACTACACTTTAGTGCTTTATATACAGTGTCTTTTTATATTATATACGTTCTGCCAGAGAGTAACCTCTTTCTCAAACTTTTAAAAATTTGTATATCTTACGTTTGAATTAAGCACGTGCTCCCATATGTATAGTAAGCTCTGCTATATACCGTTGAAGTTGCAAACGGCCTACAACCACCAGCCTGCGGCCACATTTGAATTGTACGTGAACATTGCCGCGTAGAATCTGATACGCTTTCCATTGAAATTTCTGACACTTTTAGCTGCTATAATGTTCCACACCGCTGCAAAAATCTCCTCCAAAACTAACATCTTAAAAAGACTCGCTGGAGTGAAATGGGGAGGAACCCTGATATACTTAATGAAACCTACAAAACATATATCAAACCAAACCTTCTGTATGGTGGAGAAATACTTGCCTCAGCTAGCAATGGCGCGATAAGAAAACTTGAAATAAGCCAAAATAACTGTCTACGGATCATAACAGGTGCTGTGAAGTCAACTCTTGTATCAGCATTACATGCCTACACAGATAATAAATACTTGTGTAATGAATACAAATACCAGACGTGCATAAAATATTGCAAAGAAAATACAATAACCCATGGATTATGGAGCCACCAGCAGAACAAACACTAAAAACACAGACGAGCTTTAAACACCTGATGTTGAGATGGAGACAAGAAAATATAGAGACTGAACGACCAACACAAATGACTAACCCCCTGGATTTTATTGAATTTAATATAAACACTTAACTCACTGAACCCATCAACAAGGCGAATGATATGCCAACCAAGGTTGCCCAAATTTCATTAGAGACTATTAACAGCTTGTATCCATCAGATCATTGGTTGAGAATATATACAGATGGATCTAGAATTAAAGGAGAAACTGGGGCGGGCATCTTCTCTGAGCTGAACTCAGATGCTACTGTGTTCGAAGCAGAACTATTCGCAATCAATGAAGCACTGAGGCAAATAATAATGAGGCCCTGGCTAAACACCAACATAGTGATCCTGGTTGGCTCTATATCGGCACTCCAAGCGATAGCTAACAATAATACACCAACAAGTTGTTTAATCCAGTCCATCCAAAATAAATATAAAATAGTAAAAAACACCACCAAGTGGGTCCCATCACACAGAGGTCTGAAGGGCAACGAAGCAGCTGATGAGCTTGCTAAGAGAGGAACACTTTTACTCCAGAAACCTAAAAGATTGCCTACACTGGATGGAAGGATCAACACACTGAAAAGAGCATCCCACCTTGAATTCACCAGCAGCATACAGGAAGACTTGAAGGACAGGCCATATAAAAATGTTCGAGATCTATTCAACAAAACTAAAGACGTACAAAGAAAAACATCTGTTGCAATGTTTCGTTTAACAACAGGACATGACTGCCTGGCCGAACATCTGAAGAAAATTAATGTTATAAATTCCAACAGATGCACACAATGCGAATGCCCTCAATCAATTATGAGCAAGGACCATCTTCTGGTCTACGAAAAGTTGGACGAACAGAAGCAGAGGAGAGAAGAGGACCTGTCTGGACTTTACTGGGAAGCAAGACTGAAGATGGCGTGAGCTAAAACAAGCCATTGAACAACAACAACACCAACTTTTTGAGTCCAGGTCAAAATGTAGGTTGACTAACGAAGTTTAGGTGTGTGTGTGTGTGTGTGTGTGTGTGTGTGTGTGTGTGTGTGTGTGTGTGTGTGTGTGTGTGTGTGTGTGTGTGTGTGTGTGTGTGTGTGTGTGTGTGTGTGTGTGTGTGTGTGTGAGAGAGAGAGAGAGAGAGAGAGGACTTACTGGACCAGTGGATATGGCGACTGGCGGCGGAGTCACCTGACCCCTGTAACCAGAGGTCCGATTTGACTTTAGACCATAAAATCAAGGTATATTTTTCAGCCACACTTCGATTTAGCCTGTAGAAATGAGTACCTCCAATAAACTCCGGCTGGGATGTAGTGCTAGCCACACTACTTTCCTTGTAAGTCGAACAGCTCTACTAACGTAGCCTCCGATAATGTTATGTGCCTCAAATTACGACAGATTATATTGACCTGTATGTATTGTTTCTAGCCTTACTATTTCAAAAATGTGCTATTCTAGCCTATTGTGTCCAGGAACGCTTAAACTGTTGTTACATAGCTCTACAGCCGTCGTATCTTCATGGAATTGAAACTCGTGAGAAAACTAACGGCGGTAACTGGACTCGAAACCCGTAGCCTCCACCACTCCCCCCTCACAGTGTATTGTAAATGTGTGTGTGTGGCTACCAGTTTATCTTCAGTTAGTCTACGTGTGTGACTGGCCATCTGTCAGTTCGTAAGCATTACTTCTGCACCGGTTGTTCCGCCTTTCACACACTCACACTCGCGTAATATATAAACACATTAACAGTGCTGCCACTACAGTAAATTGATCTTTCTCTCTGTGTGTACCGTCTCGCCGTTTGAATTAGCAACACTCTCGATCGCTCGCTAATGGTAATGTCTGATCATAAAGTCGCCGCTGGGAATCGCAGGACGGCCGCCATTCCCATGTGTTGTCGCGCCGCGCCGCGTACGTATTTGCATTGTCCGCCGCGGCGACAATCACCGCTGCTACCACTTACCGTAAACGGGTAACAGAGCCGCGGTACGCCGCGAGAATTCATTCCCGGTCGATTGATGCGTCCACTATCGATCTTATGCCTTAGAAACTGGTTTATTACGTTGAATACGATAATCAATTATATCAACTCAAAGAGCCAATTAATATAGAAATACGTGAAAAACTGTAAATAAAATTTATTTTTTGTTCCTATACATTATACTAAGGACAGAAACAATACGTACAAGAAATGTCTGCCAAAGCTAGAGATACATAAGAATATCATTCTAATTTTTTTTTATGTTACCAGAGAATCAAAAAATCCTGCAGGAAATAGAAGTATAATCCAGTATGTTAATGCTTATAACTTATAAAATCGTACGGTGCAGTTCCGAAGGCGTGTGATGATGTAAACAATTTCCACTAACAAAATGACGAAGAGTCCATTGATGGTAAAAATGACAAAAAGTCCACTATTCCACTTTTAATTAAGAAGTTTAATTAAGAAAGTTGTGTTAGTGGTTATAATCACAAACAGAATTATCAATGTTTCACACCACTATAGAAAAATTATTCCGATTAGCGCTTTCAAGCCTCTCAGCTCATCGTCAGATCGGAAATAACAACAACGACAGAATAAAATAAACTCTTCTCACCCCCATCCGCCCCACTGTCAACACGCATCCCCGCAAACAGGCTATAAGTTAAATGTGTGTGTGTGTGTGTGTGTGTGTGTGTGTGTGTGTGTGTGTGTGTGTGTGTGTGTGTGTGTGTGTGTGTGTGTGTGTGTGTGTGTGTGTGTGTGTGTGTGTGTGTGTGTGTGTGTGTGTGTGTGTGTGTGTGTGTGTGTGTGTGTGTGTGTGTGTGTGTGTGTGTGTGTGTACATTCTTTTCAAAACCAAACGTTGTAAAGCCTTTCTCATTTACACTTTTGGGCGCGGTCACTCACCCTTATTTCAAAAACATCCATATATGCAATTTAACTCTTAATGTTATCTATCCATCCTCTACCTTTTACTCTTAATTATATTATAAAATATTTCTTCGTTATCAAATTTAGTTTTAGTATTCATTAAATTGTCTAACCCTTTCTCTCTTTCTTTCAATATTTCTAACTCCTCTCTAAGCTTTCTTTCAACTGTGGTATTTACTACTTTTAAAATTTCATAGTCTTCCAAAGGATTAACAAACTTATGGTTCTCTTCTATGAAATGTCTTGCATACAACGAATTCGTTAGGTCTATTATCTTCTCCACGTTTGTGGTCAGACAACCTGCATATGAATTTCCGTCCTGTCTCAGCTAGGTACACTTTGTTGCATTCTTTACATTTTAATTTATAAACTCCGTTTCTCTGCAATACTGGGATTTTTTCTATATTTTTATTCCTTATCTTATCAAATAGAGTTTAAGATTTTTTAATTGCTATTTCTACTCCTTTTTTATTAAAACATTTTATAATTTTCCATTTTATGTGATTTTCTGGTTCTTTTTTAGCTTTTTGTATGTTAATACTTTTCATAACTTTATCCACTATGTTAGTGTTATAGTTATTATGCCTTACAATTCCCTTTATCTTTTTTATCTCCCTATCTTTTATTTCTGCCTCTTTTAAACACTTCTGAGCTCTATAACAGAATGAATTGATTTCCGCCATTTTATATCTATAAGGGTGGTAAGATTCCTTCGGTATAATTATATCAGAATACGATTCTTTCCTAAATATCCCAAATTGTAGTTTTTCATTATTCTTAATTTCTATTCCACTTTTGATAGAAATTATGGATGGGGAAATGCTATGAGAAGGGGTATGTTTTAGTAGGTAGCTTCAAAGTAACCCCCATGAAACCTTAAGTGAGATAAGGTGCTGTTCCTTCGAGATATCTGTTAGTAGCAGATTTTTCATATCATCCGTAAAAAAATTATTATTATTAATAAATTTATTTAAAAGTACCGAGGTAGACGCCATATAATGAAACTATAATTTCTTGTGAACTAATAAAATTACAAATAAATATAGGGTAGCTTGCATATACTGGTTTAATAGTTAGATAGTTACAGGGACCATTAATCACAACACATACACTGCTAGCTAAATAGTTGTACACGCGTTATCATAATGGAAGCAGTAAATCGCATCAAGACTAACGATTAAAAGCATACAAGCAATGTGGAGAATTCGTAACGTGTGGATAT
Organism: Magicicada septendecula; assembly: GCA_034769895.1. Lineage (NCBI taxonomy): Eukaryota > Metazoa > Arthropoda > Insecta > Hemiptera > Cicadidae > Magicicada > Magicicada septendecula. The sequence goes on along the minus strand of CM068371.1, from coordinate 481,823,097 downwards.
AATAATTGTAATTATATACAGACGACGATAGCGACAGTTGGATCACTTACACAAATCAACAGGCATGCCAACCGTCTCGTTGGACAAGACAAAATCTGCGAAAACTATTCGCTTCTAGGAAATTGGCTGCAATATGTTTTGTACATGATGTTTTTTCTTATAAAAAAACTGTTTTGTTTATTATTTTCTTCTTCTTCTCCTACTTCTTCTTCTTCTTCGTCTTCGTCGTCGTCGTCTTCTTCTTCTTCTTCTTCTTCTTCTTCTTCTTCTTCTTCTTCTTCTTCTTCTTCTTCTTCTTCTTCACTACTTTCCTTGGGCTGTAGCCTGTTCCGACTTCACAGATTCTCTGACCTTTTTTTCCAGGGTCTTCCACGATCTCTCGTCCCCACTGGCCTGTGTTCAAACGCTTGTTTAGGAATACGCGTGTCTACCATGCGTTCCACATGAGACTTCCAATTCTGCCTGTATTCCTTTATTCTCTCCAGAACCGACTTTAACTTCAGGTCTTTCCTTATGTTGTCGTTTCGTAGACGATCTCTCAAACTGCATCCCTTAACTGCTCTTAAAAATTTCATTTCCGAGGCCTGTAATTTTGAAATAGCTTTCTGCAGGAGAGTCCATGCTTCACATCCATACGTTACAGTCGGCACAGCCACGACCTTATAGAACTTTAGCTGCGTCTCCCTAATCCCCTATGCAGATTTTTCCATGCCGTTTTTGTTTTAGTAAGGGTGACGAAAATGAAAATAACTGCGCGTAAAGCATACATTTACATTCCGTCAATAACTCCAGTATTATCACTGCCATCATCGTCGTCGTCTTCACCGCCACCGTCGTCATCATCCTCATCGTCATCATTAGCAGCGACAATCATCTGTGGCGCTACGACTTTTCATGTTTCTCTAGCCTGCTTCAAGAGTCGATTCCAATCGTCAGTGTTCTTCGACGATCTAGTTTCCAGTTTCTAACGATAAGCCTCCCCACGTCTTCCGTCAGCGGATGCTTCAACCTTATTCTTAGTCTTCCACAGGGCCTACTGGTACCCAAAAGCCTCTGGTAGAATATTTCTTTTCTTCCTATCGTGCTGTGTGTTCAGTCCACTTGAGTCCATTTACTTTGGTTAAATTGTACAATATCAGGTCGCCTGAGGAGATGGTAGAGCTCGGTATTATGACTCCTGCGCCAAACGCTACCCTCAACAACCTCCCTTACTGATGGTTCTTAACACCCTTCTGTCAAAACTCCCTAGTAATTGCCCATTACTTACCGTTAATCCGCATGTTTCTGAGCTGTATGTTCTGTTAATTGTTTTATAGATTGTACATTTGGCATTCCTTTAAATAACATTTGACATTAGATGCTATAACAGTCCATCGTATGTTCTGTTCACGATATACACCTTCTATTTTTGTAACGTGACACTGTTAGTATTATTTACTTCGGATTCCAGTTACGTATCAGGTCTAAATTGTATGACTATAGTTAGGCTTTGGACTACTGATTAACTTCCAACCTATTAGTAGTTTGCAAAGAGGCATCTCTATGGTTTATAAACTCCAGGAGACGTCGATATTAAAGATCGTGTCCTGCTCATACACTCTTCTTTGCCATATTCTTACTTTCCTCCTCCTCATCCTCGTCCTCACTCCTTCTCATCCTCAGCCTCCTCCTCCGCCACTTCTTCTTCTTCTTCTTCTTCTTCTTCTTCTTCTTTTCTTTTACTTTATCCTCTTTTAATTCTCCTCCTTTTCCTTCCCTTTTTATGTATCCTCATTCTTTTTCTTTTTGTTTTCCTTTCTCCATATTTTCTATTCCTATTTTTCCTTTTTCTTCTCCTTTTTCTTCTCCTTTTCCTTCTCCTTTTTCTTCTTCTTCTTCTTCTTCCTCTTCGCCTTCCTCTTCTTCTTCTCTTTCCTTTTTTTCTTTATTATTATTATTAATTTCGGCTGTACAATGTTTACACATTTTTCGGAAACAAAGATTATAGAAGTGATTGAATTCTCATCTTCCACTCCTGCTTGTCCATCCAACGATCTTCTTCAATTTCTCGCTCGCTCAATATAGTCTCAATTTCTTCTATCCATATGATAGATGGTCTTACTCTTTTCCTTCTTCCTGGTGGGTCCATTCCATTACTCTCCTTGCCAATATTTTCTGTGCCATTCTTTCCGTGTCTCCATACCATTGTAATTATTTTGTTTGGATAAAATCAGTAATTAAATTCTTTCTTTATTTTTTCTCAACCATTCTTCTTGTTTTTCTTGCCACGTAAATGGTTAAGAGTCCAAGACGTAGTATCCTCTGTGTACTCAGACTGATTCCAGCTGCTTTAACTGCGTTGTCCAGACCAATACTTCTTCGCGCGCTAGAGATAGGTAATGTTTGGTTTTGGGATGATCTACTTTAGTCTGGTCGTGGCTTGTATCAAGCTGGCCCAATAAGTTCTCTATAAATGACGTTGCTATGTGACAATAATGCTTTTGTTTGAGCCATCTGTGGAGCTATTTTCTTGATATAATTAGTTACGGTTCGCTAGTGCTGTATATTGGTAAAATGCATGAACGTCATACAGGGATACAATTATTTTTAATGATTTATCGCCGACAGAAATTTATTGCAAGATGGTAAACGTTCATGTAGAATCTGATGCTTAATTTTGAGCAGTTTATTTTGAATATGAATGGCCTGAATTCTGAGGCATCAGTGTAGGAATTTTAGCAGACTCCAACTGGGTTCTAACTGCGCGTGTATAATGTGATAGATCCAGGAGTACGGAAGTACGGCATACAAGATGAGACGGGGAAAAGAGACTTGTTACGAGGTGAATGGAGATTCTGGTGTGCACTGGCAAATGATTGGATGGCAAAGTAGACTGTTCGAATCGGGCTTGAAGACGATCACGTTCAGGACGTCCAGAACGCTAATAAGTCTAAGCGAAAGGCGTTTCTCACCAAATAAAGAGATGAAAGCTGCAGTAGGGAGGAGCTTTTGGAGAGATTCCAAAAAGGAGTTAAAAGATGGGTTGGAGTGGATTGTTGCTAGACTCAGTTATGATGAAAACAATTTATTTACATTAAAAAGTGAACTTTTCATTGTGGAGCTGACAAGCTGTTGGGCCAATCTCGTGAAATGTAGTAATCATATTGTTACGTAATACGGAACATACTCGTACAATCGATAGTGTCGTTCTACAAGCATCTCGACTAGCCCAGCCGGTGCGTGTTTCTGCCAACGCCGCGCTGAAGTATCCTCTAGAATTTTCGAGTGCTTGTTAAGGACGAAAATTATGGAACCTTGCAGACTCTATAAATAGCTCACACCTGCCGCTTAGTTCAGTTTGCTTCGGGCGATTACTCAGTGCGTTTCAATTGGCTATTAGTGAAAAGTGATTATTGTGCGGGACTCTGTTAGTTGACGTTATTATTACGTCTAGACAAATTTAATTTGGATTATTGTACGACTATAATCTAGTTGAATAACTTGTTGAGTACAAACTGTTAATTGTGATAATTAAAGCTGGTAAATTAGTGACTTCATTGGTGTCTTGTGTTTTGTTTTTCACTGTACCATAGTGAGACCGGCGTAAGGATATATTGTGTACAAGAAAATCTTGTACAACAGTGCGATGTGATGCGATCCTCGCTAGACGTTCTCCAGTTTTCTCGGTCCTGTGCATTTGTCTTCATCTGACTGCAGCTCCTTCCGTTTTTAATGTGTTCGAGTCATGCAACCTTTCTTCTTACCCGTCCTCTCGTTTCTTCCGCTCTATGATACTCAGCTTTAGACAGTTTCTACCCAATATATGCTCCAAGCAAGATGTTTTCTCTTTCTTATTAAGTTACAGCACTTCTCCCTTCTCTTCAATTCTCATCATTATTTCATCGTTTCTCACTCTATCGGACCATTTCACCTTAATCATTCTTCGTCGCAACCACATTTTCAAGCTTTCTAGATACCTTTCCCCTTACATTTTTATTGTCCGTCTTTCATTGCTATATAAAATTACAGTCGAAATAAAACACTCAGCAAATATCTTTCTCATCTCAGATGGTATCATTCTTGCTGTCAGTAACGCTTTTACCTTTTTAAAAGCTCTCTTAGCCATAAATATCCTCCTTCGATTTGATACTGCCACGTCAAGGCATTTGCTGGGCCACTCAATAGCTTAGCCAGCACCTTGTATCGCACTTACTAATCCATTCATCTTTCCAGCTCATCTGTTCGCGTTGCTCAATCTCTTTCTCTTTCACACATATTATGTCCTATTATGTATTAGGTATTATGTGTATTATGTATTATTATGTCTTACATATTATGTCTCTCTCTCTCTCTCTCTCTCTCTCTCTCTCTCTCTCTCTCTCTCTCTCTCTCTCTCTCTCTCTCTCTCTCTCTCTCTCTCTCTCTCTCTCTCTCTCTCTTTCTAAAGTACACAGACTCCTCTACCTTAGAATTTAAAAGATGGAGCTTTGCCATCACAAAGGAGCAATGTTTCGGCCACCCAAGCAGTCGGCGACCATCTTCAGACTAACTGTAAACTAATACATTCGAGTTAACATGAAGACGGTTGCCTATCGTTTGGGTTATTCGAAAGAAAAATAGTGAGAAAGATATACGGCTTAATGATGGAAGCAGGAGAGTGGAGATGCCTTCGAAATGCTGAAATGTATAAAATTTTGCAGCGGGAAGATATATTGCGCCTAATATAGGCGGAGGCGGATAAGCTGGCTGGGCCACGTGGAGAGACTGCCCAAGCAAGTGCTAAATGGGAACGTGGAAGGAACAAGAAGAAGAGGGAGACCCAGAAGGCGATGGATACATGAGGTGGAGGAAGACTTAAGAAGAATGGGCGTACACAGAGAGAGATTGCAACAGAGAGAGAGATTTGGAGGCAAGTGGTGGAGGAAGCCAAGGGGGTCACCCTTACCTGTAGAGCTCCGGAAGAAGAAGAAGCCTATTGTTTGGGTGGCCAGAATGTAGCTCCTTATACTTTTTCTTTGACGGTAAAAATCCGTCTCCGGTTACGGTGACCTCCGTAACCAATCACAGCTATCTTTTAAAGAACTCCTCTACCTTTGCAAATTCCATTTTTCCCAGATTCATATCCCCTTACACTTTAACTAGGTACCCTCTTACACTTTACCTAGGTACCCCCTACCTTTTACCTAGATACCCCATTCTACTTTACCTAGATACCCCTTTATTCTCATTGTCTCATACTCCTTTGGATTCAGCTGCTTGTTTGTGCGTCTCCTCAATCATTCTCTTTATCAAGTAGTTGAATGTTTATGTTTTCGAAGAATATTTAGATCTACGTATCTGTTAGATTTAGTACTAACTTAGCAAGCAGGCAGACCAACTAACATATGCGAAGTGTGTTCCATGTGGGCTTGAAGCACGCTGCCGGTACGGTGGAGTGATATATGTGTGAAAAGACGAGCTGATCCGGTTCCAGTCGAACCGGTATTATCATAATTAGTGAGCGACCGCGCGTCGCCGCCGACACGACTCTCCATGATCGGTCGTCGTTTTATTAAATCGGTAACGTTTAGTTAAGTGACTGCTCGGGATGGATGGTCATTGCCACCCTCTCCCTGCCCTGTCACTATTACGACGACAAAGCTAGTTTTACCCAGTTGTAGTTGACTGGATTTGGCGGATTAACAAGAAAGATAGACCTGAAGATATGACGCCTCGTAACTAATCTAGAAGTACTAATCCTTTACCCAGTGTTATAAATATCGTTTTCAAAAAGTATGACTACATAATTTCTTTTAAAGCGAATAACTGCATTTTAAAAGCTTTGAGGCCGAGTTCCAGTAAACCAGTAGAAACCCGTTAGGAGCTGTATAAATAGAGTGCGAAGACTGTAATAGTTTTTATACTGGACAGACAGGCAGAAAAGTCTTGGATAAGTATAAGGAACATCCGCCTTAGGAACATTAATTCGAATTTTACCTTACATGTCATCAATCATAACCATAATTATTCCAGTTTTCAAAACAGTTTCAAACCACTGCATTTTTGCAAAAATAGCAAACTCATGGACGCACTGGAAGAGTTTGAAATTTACAGAGCCTCCAAAACTCAGAGTGATCAGCTTCTGAATTAAAAACTTTCTTTCAAATCCAACGAGCTATATGATACAGCTATACGCGAGCTAGAACAATACGGATAGACAAGTGCGGGCACAGTATGATGCGGAATCGTTAGTCACTCGCGAGATCCGTAGCGATGCGCATCGTGAGATAACGCGGGTTGGGAGTCGCTTAAATAACGTCACGTGTGTGACTTTTTATTAATTGACGTGAACATGTGAACATTTTCATCGCCCTGATGAAGGGACTATAAGTCTCAAACGCGCTGTGTATAAAATATATAAAAAAAGAAGTTGCAAGGAAGGGAACCTGGATACACAAGGTAATTTTAACAATTTAATCTAGAAGTCCTGAGTTCGACTCCCGCCTGCGTCCTTTTATAAAATCCACCTGCGTTTTTCAGCCTCCAGGTTTAATCAGTCTGCGGAAGCGTGCGTGAGTCTAAAGTGCAGTACAAGCTACACAACCTTCCACCTGTGCCGATACGCTCAGCGTAACCTACCTACTCCTAACTACTTCGGTGGTTCTAAAAAGGAGATAATAATATTTAATAAAAAGTGCCGGAAAATGTTAACTGAAGAAAATATATAAATTATGGTCTCAGTCTATCTTGATACAATAAAGAAAAACAGGGCCGCCGCTAGGATGCAGTGTAGATGTTTGATTGTATGCGGCGAGGTGTTCTGATAATACAGCGTCAGATTTGAAATCATTTGGATTAATTGTAGATAATTTCAATTATTTGGTTCAGACAGTTTATTTGACGAACTTCTAAACCCCAAACATTGTATAGATAAGAATTTAACAATTAACCGCAACCTTTCTATACCAGAATGCCAATGATATTTTTTTCTAGGTCATAAAGTCTCTGGCTACAGGAATCAACTGCCAATCCCTTCTTCATCGCTGTCATTAAATCATACATTTCATCATCATCCTCAAGGTTTAAACCAAGAATGGTTTGTTCCGGTCTCAAATAGGCAAATATTACAGCTGGTCACTCCAGCGCTTCCTCGGACGTCCCACACCTCTCCGTCCCCTCGGCTTATAGTTCCATAGTTGTTTGCGGATGCGGCAGTCATCCATTCGGCAAAGATGTTCCACCAATTCAGCCGATACTGGGCGATCCTATCGAGTATACTCATAATATTCAGTTCCTGCCGTATATCTGTGATCATACATTTCTGAGTGTTTTTATATAGCGTGTACTAGATTCATATCTTTTTAAAGTCATAGCTAAATGTTGCCAATCATTTACTCACTTAGCCCCGTACAATAAATGTTTACAAATTTCATCTACAACGATATAAAATAGTTTGCAGGGACCACAAAATACACTATTCAGGGGGCACAATAAGCAATAAATAATTTATTTATAATAAAAATAATACGGTAATAATAAGTTTCTGAAATTTCCTGTTATTTTTATCTCTCGGAAAGGTAAAGTTTTTAATTTGTGGAGGGAAATTTTTCACTACAAATTGAACTTTATTTGGAGCCATTTTACTGGCCATTTCCTGGGATCATCCGAAAGAAGGCAAAAAGTGGACTTTGATGAATCAGCAACCAAAAAATTTCGTATCTACTTCTACTTTTGCTTCATTATTTGATATTACCTCAGCTGTCATTTCCCTTGTTGGAGGACTGTCCGTTTCTCATCCTCTTCTCACTCACCTTCTCACTTCCTTCAAATTCAATTGTTTTAAAGTTGAAGCACCAACGTTTACACCTTCATTCTCATCAGTTTTTTGAACGCTTAGTTTCACTTTTCACTAGTAGCCTATCAGCTAAAAATTTTTCTAATGCACCAAAACAAAAGAAATATCAAGAACAACCCCAATAAATGTTAATGTCATATGCCTAGACCTAGTCGGTATTAATTGTTTTAATTTATTCGGCAATATCTGCTGATGAATTTGGCAGTCTAAGGTCGTCCCTTTGGTATGACCGCCCGTGTGCGGCGCACATGTGGTAGCGGCGGCCTGAAGACCCTAATGGGTCTTAAACCCATGTTGTTTAAGACCTGAAGATGTCAGTGATGACGAAAAGCTTAGTGAACAATAAAAATTATAGCAGTTAGCAAATTCATAAAAGAAATAGTAAGGATGGCTGCTATTTAAACAATACGAAGAAAAAAAAGAAAAAAATTTGTAGTTAACCACTTAGCATTTGTAAATGATTTATTTGCTTTCGCACAAAATATAGAAGAATCAAAATTAAAGTACGGTTATTGAAAACATGTGCTTCAAAATTGGGCTTACAAGTGACTTCTGGAAAAACATAATATATCTGTAATATTTGCAAAGAATAATTGATTTATAAAACAGCAGAATGAAACTAAAAAAGACACTAAGTTTAAGTTTCATAAGACTATGGCTGTACCCGGTGGCGCTGTATGGGAGTGAGACACGGGTACTTTCGCAGAGAGACAGAGGGAAGGTTACATCAGCAGAAATGAAATTTCTCAGGTTGGTCAAAAGGTGCACGTTAGGAGATAGGATAAGTAATGCACAGATAAGGCGAGAATTGCAGATTTTTAGATTACATGATAGAATTACGGAATACAAGGCCAAGTGGTGTATGCGTATGGGAAGAATGCAGCAAGATCGCCTTCTCAAACCTGCCTTGAATTATAACCCACAGGGTATGGTAGTGTGGGGCGTCCGAGGACGAGATGGTTTCCGGAACAGGCAGTGCAGCCTAATCGTGAAGTGGAGATGATAATGATGATAAACAGTAGAATAAAATTCAAAAATTAAATGCCTAGCGGATATTGTAAAACTAACAGCAACAGAAAATGAAGATATGAAAAGGAAATTTTAAAAAAATGGAAATCTCAAACCATCTGATTGCAAACGTTTATAACAAAACATTCGTAAGCAGAAACGCAAAATTAAAACATTTCAGAACAGTTATATGTTATGTTATGAAGCTATAAACAAAAACAGTGGAAATAACGTCAGATCCAACACTGGCCAAACAAATCTAGAAATATTAAGTTTACATTCATATTTTCTCAATTATTCTTGTACATCTTTTTAATATATTATTATTAATAATAAAACTTCTCGTACAAGATATTTTTTATTATTTTTTGAATATAACACTGTTTCAATAGTATTATCTATAATCATCACACACACACACACACACATATATATAGGAATTACAATTCAAACAAACCTCTGAAGATACAGAATAACTTCTGTGAAACTTGAGTCAGGTGAAAAATAAACCTATTTATTAGAAGAAATTATATATATATCGATATATATATATATATATTCTCTGGTATAAAAGTTTTATTATTGTTAATTAAATCCTTAAATTTTTAGTGACCGTCAATCAGTGAATGTTTTAGTGGATAGTTAGTGAGGATCGGTCAATAATACAACTTTTAGTTATTTTTGCGTCGACGTTTCGACAATATTTATTGTCATCTTCAGGACCTGTGTAAGAAATACAATAGAAATATCAAATATAACGAAACAATTAAATATTTGGGTGAACGTGTTGGTGATGTGAGTGTGTGCGTGTGTATGTATGTATCATTTTTTACGTGAAGACTTATGATAGTTTGTTAACATCTTCAAATTATCTTTAAGAAAGCGAGCAAATTATAGTATGAGAGACTTAATTTATACAGTATTACAATTTAAATTACTAAATATAATGTTATTTTAATTAATTAAACAAGCAGTAACCAACAATTGGATATTAGATTGGTACAAAAATTGTTTAAACCTACAACAGTCAACATATAGCAAAGTAATATATTACCTATAACTAAACAGATTAGGGGATGTTCACATCATAAACTTCACATAAAAAATGATACATACATACACACGCACACACTCACATCACCAACACGTTAACCCAAATATTTAATTGTTTCGTTATGTTTGATATTTCTATTGTATTCATACACAGGTCCTGAAGATGACAATAAATATTGTCGAAACGTCGACGCAAAATAACTAAAAGTTGTATTATTGACCGATCCTCACTAACTATCCACTAAAACATTATTGTTAATAATAATAATATAAAAATTTATAAATCTATAGTACACAGGTGTGTTGGTGGACCCAGGAAGAGATGGCTGGAAAAATCTTTAAAGGTGTACAAGCAGCACCTTACCTATGCCGAGATATTATTATTATTATGATGATGATGATGATGATGATGATGATGATGATGATGATGATGATGATGATGATGATGATGATGTTGCTGATGGTGGTGGTGGTGGTGGTGGTGGTGGTGGTGGTGGTGGTAGTGTTCTGATGCCTTATATGTATGCGAATGCTTGGGAGTCTTTTCAGCACAAAAAATATTAAAACTAGAAAGAAAAATATTAAGAAATTTTATGGCCCAAGTCATATAAAAGATTTTAAATTTATATTGAAAACAATTGAAGAAGGTTACAAAATATTTCTCTAAACGTTCATAAAGTGCGGAAGAGAAGATAAAATTGTATGGGACATTTATTAAGACTGAAAAATAAAAGATTAACAGAACAGATATTAAAAACTGATATGTTAGGCTCTTACGACCGTCGTCAACTCATTGCCGGCCTAATTAGGCCGTGGTCTAATGCTGTCGATCTGAAACAGACGTTTCGACACACTGTGCCACAGTACTGTGGAAACTGGTGAACACCGTTGCAGTTACCTATTAAATCGTTACACTGAAGATGGCCGCCAATGGTGGGGCCGAAACGTCTGTGTCAATCGACAGCATTAGACCACGGCCTAATTAGGCCGGCAATGAGTTAGACCTCTAACAGATATTAGAAACGTCTAAGAAACTCGAAAACGAAATTTGGAACAGATCACAGGTAAAGAAGATACGATTAAGGACATAAATAAGTAGAGAAACATAGTAGAGAATTCAATATGAAAGGAAAGATCGACAGACAAGAGAGGCGGGGTGAAATCACAGAAGAAGGGAGAAAGATAAGATGTGATAGAACGAACGCTTGAAACTTCCTCTTTCAGCACATAATGAAGTCACTTGTGTTGCGGAACGCCTCGCACTTTCGTCTGGACAAATAAATGAAATTTGTGTGATTCGACGCTGGAAGGTCAATGTGTTTTGCAAGTCGTGTCGTTTGCCAACGTTTGAGTAAATATAAATTAAGCAACTGATACTTTAAAACACACACACACAGAAAAATACAAAAAGAAAGTGTTTGAAAACCCAAATTACGGATATGAATCAAATGAAAATCTCAAAAAAATTGTATCTTGTATTTTTTTTTTAAATTAAAGAAATACACTCACACCATTTTTCACCGTAGTCTCCGTGACGTAATGTACAAGTGTTCCAGCGCTTCGGAACTGCATGGATTCTGTAGGTTGTGCCACTTATGCGCTGTCTGCATAACCTCTTCGTCGGACTTGAAAGGAACATGCGGTGGAAGTGGCAGACACTCAAATTCAGATACTGGATGGTTGCAAAGGTTACCCGAGCACTATCTGGTTAATCATTGCCATGAACAGAACACAACACCAGAGTAAAGACCGAGAGGAGGTATTGGATTCGCAGAAATAATAAAGGAGTCTTTCTTCTATCACTTAAGGGTAAGTGAAAATTTCATTAAGCTGATCAATTAATATTAGAAATGCGAATCAAAGAAATTTTAAAACTGTCATAATTAATTAGGAATGTCGCAAGAGATTGTTCAACCACGAATTTATGGATTCTGGCGACCGAAAGAAATATAAATAACACACACACACATAATTTTTATAAATAAGTTGTATAATATTATACATGTCATCAAATATAATTACTTCTGCAAGTAGTTGAAATGTATTTTTCTTGATTCAATTCACCTGACGTACATTTCACTGAATATATCAGTAGCTACAGAGGCTTGTAAACGAATTAACAAATAATCGAAATAATTCGATTTCAATATAGAAACTAACGAATAATCGAATTTGTTTAGATTTTAATATAAAATAACGAATAACCGATTTAATTCGATTTATATTATTGATTGTTTTAATGTTTATTTACTTAACCAGATGGTTTGGTGGTTATATTGGAAATATTTTATGTTTATATTTTATCTATTTTAATAAATTTATAATTTTTTAAATATATCATTAAAAATACATTTCAAGCACTTGCAGAAGTAATTATATTTGATAATATATGTAATATTTTCTATATAAGTAACTTGATGTTTCTTGCAGTAATTATATAATTTGTGATATTGTATTATAAAATTATATGTAATATTATACAAATTATATGGAAATTGTGTGTGTGTGTGTGTGTGTGTGTGTGTGTGTGTGTGTGTGTGTGTGTGTGTGTGTGTGTGTGTGTGTGTGTGTGTGTGTGTGTGTGTGTGTGTGTGTGTGTGTGTGTGTGTGTGTGTGTGTGTGTGTGTGTGTGTGTGTGTGTGTGTGTGTGTGTGTGTGTGTGTGTGTGATTTAATTTCTCTCGGTGCCCAGAATCCCATGAATTCGTGGTTTGAACAATCTCTTGCGACATTTCCTAATTAATTATGACAGTTTTAAACATTTCTTTGATTCGCATTTCTATTATTGATATTGATCAGCTTAATGAAATTTTTCACTTACCCTTAAGTGATAGAAGAAAGACCCTTTATTCTTTCTGTGAATCACCCAATTCAAGCAGCCCCCTTTCTCTCACACACACACTCTCTCTCTCTCTCTCTCTCTCTCTCTCTCTCTCTCTCTCTCTCTCTCTCTCTCTCTCTCTCTCTATTTATCTACCTATCTGTCTACCTATACTATATCTCTACCTATCTGTCTGTCGAGGTGTAAACAGTGGTCTAAAATCCTTTTTGTCACGGATTAAAAAAAAAGAAAATAAATCTGTCTATGAAATGCCATGGCTCCGATCTTCCCGCCTATTATTGTCAACCTTCATCATTGGTTATTTTCTCGTTTTTGTAATGACTATAATAATTTAAACTAATTTTAAAAAACTTCAATTTAAAAATATTACGCATATCCATGAATAGTTTATTTTTTCTTGAAAAAGAAGAGCTTTGGCTACCATAGCTTCTCCCGCTACCCCGCGCTCAACTCTACTGCGGATACTAGTGCTCTCTCCTCACTGTCTCATTCTCTCTCTCTCTCTCTCTCTCGCTCTCTCTCTCTCTCTCTCTCTCACACACACACACACACACACACTCAAACAATAACTGCATTTATTTTTCTTCCACACTGGCTAATACGTTTCGCTTCGAATACGTCTGAATGCGTTTTAACCTTTCACGTTATTAAGAGGAATCGTCGTCGTCTGCGCGTGTGTGCGCGTGTGCTAATGACTGAGCATTAAAAGCCGTGTTGTGTTGTCGAGATGCTGTTCACATTCCACTACGGACATCACACACATATATTTCAGAATACTCTCTACCGCCCAACCTGTCTTACATACATTTTGTATACTGTTAGCCGTGGGAAAATCTCTCAGTGGTCGCTGCACCCGTGTCTTCCTAATAGCCGCTATATCTCTTTGTACGTCTGTCAACAGCTCACTCTAACCTCTGTGGCATCCATTACCAGATAAATGTGTTTATTTAATTACCCCGCCACAGAGATAAAAACTTTCTCTCTATAAATCAGTTGTTATATAAAACAAAATGAACTACGTAAACATAAAATTTGTAACAGTCTGTGTAAATCCTACGTGTATTTATTTACTTCCTCCAGAGAGGTTGCAGTTAATATAGTATTAAATTTTTTTTAATGCCGCGGATACGAGCCTGTAAAACACATTAATACCGGTTGTAGTAACATTTATTGAAATTTGTCTGTAATTTCCTTCCCGTAATATGTTTTATATTTATTTACATGAAGAATGTTTTGTGCAGGAAACAGATTTTTTTATGCCCGCTGTTAATGACGCGCAGTTTCTCTTTATATATATATATTGTGTACGTTCGTTCTGTTACGTAGGCCTAAGTAACGTTTCTTGATAAATTCACTGAACGATTCAATCTAGACGTGTCAGAATATTTACAAATACGCAAAACAGTTGAAATCTACTCCTTCTTTATCATCATTATCTTCTTCTTCCTATTCTCTCTATTTACAACATTCTCCTGTTTACAATCAACTATATTACTCAATACAATTGCCCCATCGTAATGCGTGATCGTATTAGCTTTTTGCCTTTAGCATGGTTATCCCGCGTCCCTCTTGAACACTTTGTCTTCGTCCATGCTGTCGAAATGATCATTCCAGAGTTGTAACCTTTCCTGTATCCAGTCCACTATGTCTGTCACATGGCAGGTTTCTTGAATACTGACATTTGTTATTCTATCTCGCCGTGTTCTGCCTACCATTGTACTCAACTCTACTTCATCTCAGCAACTTGTGGTTGTTTTATGGTTGTCATGGTTTCTGCTCTTGCTTCTGCATTTAGAAGAATACGTCAGGATAGGCCCCACTATCATCGTCACGTTCTTCAATGTTAATAAACTAAGCTAATGATTGTGTCTAAGAACAAGTTCACAAACTCCACCCTTAATATAAACAAAGGCCAGTGAACGTGTAAGCAGATTTACATATCTTGGTACTATAGTCAATGAACAATGGACCACTCTCAAGAAATAAAGAGCAGAATTGAAAAGGCAAGAGCAGTGTACACTAGAATGAGCAGTTTAGCAGTTTATTAAAAGTCACGATTTAACAATAAACACAAAGATGATACTTTTACGCTGCTACGTATTCTCGGTCCTCTTCTACGGTGTAGAATCTTTGACTTTGACTGAAGCCACAACTAAAAAATTTGAATCTTTCGAAATGTGGCTTTACCGTAGAATACTGAGCATTTTACTTATTGCAGGCGATACTACAGGGAAAAGTACTTGGAAAGAGAGGAGTTGGGCGACCGAGAATCTCATGGCTGAGAAATTAAGGGCCTGGTTTGACATGAATACAACTGACTTATTCCGTGCAGCAGTACCAGAAAGTTAAATTGGTCTGTATGAAATCTAACATCCGAAAAGGATATGAACTATCAGAAGAAGAGGCCTCACTGTACTTTTAAATATCCTTGCTTTCATTTTTCAAGCTTAAGTTACTTTACTGCTTCAGTTAGCATCACTCACATATGCTGACACCCTGTCTGCTCTTTAATGTGACAGCTTATTTCTGTAGTTGGCTTCCATTATCTGATCCACAATTTCGTTGTATACCAGTAACTTGCATCTCACTGATGTTGCTGCAGTAGTCACTGCTTTAGTCTTAGATGTTTAAGATCACCATATTACGTTGTTTACACCCGCTGTTTACTAAACTTGGTACAGAAGCATTTGCAGATCATATTTTGTCTCAGATGTAAGTAGAGCATCGTCAGCATAGTAAATAATTTTGAAATTATGTTCCCATTTTTCTATGCCTTCATAGCTTTATCTAACAAGGACTGCTGTATGTGTGTTTCAGCGTGATTGGTGACAGTGAGGATCTACCGATAAGCGGAACGGTGTGTAAGACGTTCCCGGGACTGAGCAAGGCGCAACTGGAACTGTGCCACAAGTACCCGGACGTGACGGCGGCCGCCTTCCACGGACTCCAGATGGGCCGTGCAAGAGTGTCAGTACCAGTTCAGGTGGCACAGGTGGAACTGTTCGTCTCTCAGCACCAAGAACCGAAACCCGCACAGCAGTTCCATTCTACAGAAAGGTAAGCCACCTTTACTTAGTTTGCTTGTTAATTCCCGTCAGAGCTTACTAAAGCTATACTGTTTTTGAAAGTAATACAGCTTTCTCTCTCTCTCTCTCTCTCTCTCTCTCTCTCTCTCTGTCTAATTCTTCTCTCTCTTTGTCTGTCTGTCTGCCTCTCTCTCCCTCTCTGTCTAATTCTTCTCTCTCTTTGTCTGTCTGTCTGCCTTTCTCTCCCTCTCTGTCTGTCTCTCTCTTCTGTCTGTCTGCCTCTCTCTCACTCTCACTCACTCTCTCTCTCTCTCTCTCTCTCTCTCTCTCTCTCTCTCTGTCCGTCTCTCTATTTTTGTCTGTCTGTCTCTTTCTCTCTCTCTCTGTCTGTCCGTCTCTCTCTCTCTCTCTCTCTCTCTCTCTCTCTCTCTCTCTCTCTCTCTCTCTCTCTCTCTCTCTCTCTGTCTAATTCTTCTCTCTCTTTGTCTGTCTGTCTGCCTCTCACTCCCTCTCTGTCTAATTCTTCTCTCTCTTTGTCTGTCTGTCTGCCTTTCTCTCCCTCTCTGTCTGTCTCTCTCTTTCTGTCTGTCTGCCTCTCTCTCACTCTCACTCTCTCTCTCTCTCTCTCTCTCTCTCTCTCTCTCTCTCTCTCTCTGTACGTCTCTCTATTTTTGTCTGTGTGTCTCTTTCTCTCTCTCTCTGTCTGTCCGTCTCTCTCTCTCTCTCTCTCTCTCTCTCTCTCTCTCTCTCTCTCTCTCTCTCTCTCTCTCTCTCTCTCTCTCTCTCTCTCTCTCTCTCTCTCTCTCTCTCTCTCTGTCTAATTCTTCTCTCTCTTTGTCTGTCTGTCTGCCTCTCTCTCCCTCTCTGTCTAATTCTTCTCTCTCTTTGTCTGTCTGTCTGCCTTTCTCTCCCTCTCTGTCTGTCTCTCTCTTTCTGTCTGTCTGCCTCTCTCTCTCTCTCTCTCTCTCTCTCTCTCTCTCTCTCTCTCTCTCTCTCTCTCTCTCTCTCTCTCTCTCTCTCTCTGTCCGTCTCTCTATTTTTGTCTGTGTGTCTCTTTCTCTCTCTCTCTGTCTGTCCGTCTCTCTCTCTCTCTCTCTCTCTCTCTCTCTTCTCTCTCTCTCTCTCTCTCTCTCTCTCTTCTCTTCTCTTTCTCTGTCTGTCTGTCTGTCTCGCCCTCTCCTCACAACGCTGCTTTCTTTCCGCAACTACGCTGCTGTGATTCGTGACTGTCTTACTTTATTCATTGTGCGCAGGAAACTGATTTCTTTATGATGCTATTAACGGGCACAGTTTCTATTTAGGTCTACACATTGTGACGTCATTCCGCTTGCCTACTAGTCAGTTAGTTTCTTGGTCAGTTCACTAAACAATTGAAACTACACACGTCGGAAAGACAATAGTATTTTTCCATCGAATAAATATTTACAAATTCACAGAGCTTTTAAAATCTTCGTAGTCATCATCATAATCGCCTTCTTCTTCTTCTTCTTCTTCGTCTTCTTCTTCTTCTTCTTCTTCTTCTTCTTCTTCTTCTTCTTCGTCTTCTTCTTCTTCTTCTTCTTCTTTTCCACCTGTAGTTTTACTTTTCTTTAATTGACTTATTCTCGTCCTCTTCTCGGGCAAAATGTATGACGCATGATTTTAATGTACTCCGAGATCGCTTATTCTTGTGTGCTTCATCACAACAATGCCCCGTGTGTTCATTATTTTTCTAGTCCCTAGTACGAGTGGCATAATCGTAAAACACATTGATGACAAAATAAAATGCGCTCAATTCTAGATCGACGCTTCTGATATGGTTTAAAATGAAAGAAACAAATTATGTAAATAACAATGGACGTGTTATTGAAAGTCAACTTAAAACCTTCGACGTAGAGTAATGTCCTCTAGTAAAACCTATTTTTTCTCTGAGTAAATTATTCGCTATTCGTTGTTTTTATTGGTTGTGTCCTTTCTGAGTTTATTTTCAATTAGCCTAATTTAAATAATTTTTCATCTAATAAACTTTCCAAACTTTTCTTTCGCATTTCGGTCAATATTTTAATAGTTGGACATTTTTTAAACTACCTGTAATTTACTACAATGTGAAAAATTTAATAGGTTTTTGACTTTGTAGATACGACATTAGGCCTCTTATTTGTTAAGCAAACTACAAAGTAAAATATAATGAATGTTAGCATAGAATAATACATAATAACGTTACATCTTAACAAAATTCTGTCTCAATCAATTTTCATCAAAACCTAACGTGTTTGCTTCATTTTGTCAAGATTTGCTGTGCTTGAATTCGTTTCTTGTATTTCTTTCCAGAGATGTTTCATAAAAACCATAATTTACCCCTTCAAACTCTTTTTTGAGGGGAGGCACTAGAGAGGATACTGTTGTGTAATCCAACAAGTTTTATCCTTAGCGAATTAGTTGTCAGTTTAATCTCATAACTGCACTTAATACGCTTTTCCATTTGTATGTCGCGAAATAATACCACAGACGTCCAACGGGAATCGAACTCACGGCCACGCGACAAGCCGGAGATGCATACTCGCCGCTGAGTGCATCATTAACAATACAAACAACGACAATTATGTACGAGTGAGTGAGCGGCTGAGTGAGTGAGTGAGTGACAGCCAGGAGAGACGCTATCGAGCGTGTCGCTGTCCACTCCACTGTATTTACATAGGACAGCTTTATGTATTTACATATGCACATAAATCGTTAACATATCTCTTTGTCGTCGTCGTCGTGGCACGTGAATGAATGTATACACACACACACACACACCTGTCGAATGTGTTACACGCCAAACACGCGCGCCAGCTGACTTTCCGCTGTCACGCCAGTCAGTGCAAAGAGGTTGAAGTAAACTGAATACGCTTGAGTGGCGCTGCATGACGTTCGATTCTCGTCAACAACGATATGCAACTATTTCTCTTAACACGCGTAGTCTTTGAGGTATTTTTACATGTCTACGCTTTGGCATTACGCGTTAATAAATGCTACTTGAGTGCTACGTAAATGTGTTTTTAGAAAGGAACTGTGAGAATTTTAAGAAGGGACAATGTGGCAAATAAGAGGGCACGGAAGATAATGAAAAATTCCACACAAAAATCGACCGATGACGTGAACAAAAGTAGAAAGCCTTTCTAGTACGAACACACACACAAAGGATGTTCGGGGAACAAATTCGCCACTGTTCCACCAAAGGGAAGCAAAAGACGAAGAAGACTCAGGAAGAGATTGAGAAATGTAGTTAAGCAGCTATATGAGAAAACAACAGCTATGTACAGAGACTGGCAATCAGAAAACACTGAATAAAAGCTTTTAGGAATACTGTTTGGCAAGAGAAAGAAGAGCGTCCTAGAACGAGATGGAGGGATGCTGTTGAACAGTAGCGTAAGTAGCAGTTCCTGCGGGTGGGGGATGAGACTAGCTTTAATTTAAGGATGTTGTTCCAGAAATGTTTTAAGCGAATATATTTTGTGTTAAAGTACAGTAGAGCATCGATTATCCGAGCATCTATTAACCGAACGTTCTATTATCCGAACTCAATAAAAAGTACAATTATGTACTGTACTATACAGTAATGTATTAGACACGTGTAGGCGTATTGGATATATATTGTAGCGTGACAGAAAATCCACTACATTTTAAGTCATGTGAAATCATAAAGTTTAATTACACCAACAAATGTTATAATAATATTGAATGACATTTAAATAAATCAGAGGAATGAACCACAATACGATAAAAATCCTCACTACATAATATATAAAAACCACTGTTAAAAGAAACCAAAGAAAGTATTGAAGCAACTCATCAACTCATAGTATAATACCAGTAAGTTACCCAGGAAGCTCAGAGCAGTAAACCAGTTATATAAGACTATATCAAAGAAAAAGAGAATCAATTAAAGGGTGGTGAAGACCAAATACCCCAAAAACAAGAAGAGGGAAGAATAAAGTTTGTGAACAGGAAGAAAACAATACCCTGAAACCTGTATAGAAGAATAAAGTCAGTTCAGTGAATAAATTAAATACTCCAAACTAAACCTCAGTCGTGATATCACCAAGTACCTTGGTTTACCCAAGAATGAGGAAGGAAGAACAGAAGAGTGAAGACTAGACGAGGGACAAGAATGAAGACTAGAAGAGGGACAAGAATGAATACCAGAAGGAAGATATGAAGAAGAACAAGAAGGAAGACAGGAGGAGAGGAAGAAATAGTATGAAAGAAACATCGTAGTAAAACCTATTATTATATAAACTACTATCAATCCCAAACCCACAAAAACTATGCAAAAGATAGTATAACATACCCAAAAGCTTATAAAATGTAATTATTGAGAAAACTAAAGTGCTGTATAGCGTTATAAGAAGTGCACCGGCTAAAGCTATTGTGTAATAAATAAATAAACTAGTCTTAACGGTCCATGATTATTAAAGGTCTGGTCTGAGATAATAAGACTCAAAATATCAGAACCAACAGTGAAAGTGAATTTGTGTAAGTGTTTTTTTTTTAAAAAAGCAATAAACTTAAAGTTGGTGATACTATAACTTAGTAGTATGCTATATCACAACTTTAAAATCTAAATAATAAACAGCATAATAAAATAATAAAATGGAAGGTTTCCAGTATTTTATTATTTTAATGTAAATCTTTATTTACAAGACATTTGTAAAAAATGATAATAAATAAAGTATGGGAGTTGGTATTTGCTGATGTGGGGGATCACAATAATAATGGTTTAAACCAGAAAGGACTGGTACTAATATAGTATGAATAAGTGTAACATGTTTAAATAGACTGTTATTTCACAATCCTAAAATCAATGTGTTAAATAAATGTATTTGTAAGGTTTATTAGAAAATAAGATTTATGTTATGTGTTTTAAAAAAGAATTATGTTTGATAAATAATAACCTACATACCAGTAATAATGTTCTAAAAGGTATGCTATGTTAGCTCAAAAATAGTTGAAAGATATATGTTCAAACCATATCTGCAATGTGTTCAATTGTGCAGATTGCTGAACCATGTTCATAATTATTTATTTTAAATATGTAATGTTAATTAACTACTACACAATACAATAAGTTATAAATCATGTTATTTTGATATAATTGTAATTATGTAAAGTCAGAGGAGGAATTAAGTTTAAATTATTTGAGAAAGAAAGAAATATAAAATTCTAAAATCTAGGCCATTTGGTGAAATCAGAGAACCAATATAAAATAGTATAATTCACTTATAAATCCTGTAAACTACCCAGATTTATGTAAGATAACACAATTAACCACTACTAGGAATGATCCTATGAATTAAAATGACAATAAGGAAATATACCTTAACATTTTGAAAATTGTCAAAATATATAAATTAATTAATTTTAAAGAGCAATGTCAAATTTACAAATTAACATAAAAAAGCCAGTTCAAAGGTGTAATTTATATGTATTTAAGGAAAGGGAGAGTAATGTGACTAATTAAAATTTATTATAATAGTATTAATAATATTTAAAATGGAAGGAATTTTGTATAAAGACGGAAATCCAATTTTGAGCCTATATTTCCAAAGTGTGAACAAAATTTGTTAATTTCCACAAAATGTCTACAGATATGGACTATAATACATCAATTTAAAGGGAATGAGATGATTAAACCAATAATAAGTTTAGTAATTCATAAAAGTAAGGAATAAAATAGAAAAATTCCATATATAATGTAATATTTTCTAATGTGTATGGAAGTCGAAAAATGTTAACAATACTTTTTCAAGGATTAACTGGGCAAGATTTATGACCAAGTTAATTAGTCTTTTGTTGAATATCAAGCTGAATAGGTGTGTGACAAAAACGTTCTTAAAATCGAGTCGAACATGATGCTAACGTTTAGCCATTGAAATCAGTGAACGAGAGTTAGACAAATTAAACACTTTTTGAAGCCAATACTATAAAAACAGTCACGACAATAGTGAAAACAAACCTCTAACTTCACTATACGAGTGACAGTAAACGGTAAAACATTATATTTCAACTGATTCACTTTACAAACCTAACCGTAACTTGAAAAAACTTAACCCCAGAAGGGAAAACAGACAAAATAAACTAATTAACACAAGTTTACACGGAACACTTCACCAGAATACACCAACTAACTTAACAGACATATTACACCAGTGCGGGAAGATTTTAGACATTCACAAAGGTAATTTTGTCGTGATTTTGGGACATGCCGAGTTCACAATAACTACGCAAGAAATAGTAGCGGCCATCTTTTAATTCTACAGAGACCGCCTTCACGATATTGCAGTGACGTCATCGTCTGCGTATGGTTTGACAGCATTCATTTACATTACATAGTGGAATTATTTAAATACTATTGAATAGTAATTATTGTATTAATATCTTTAATTGTTAACGTTATACTTTCTCGTCACCCTTCTCTGACTATTAATCCTAATCGCTCAAAGAACCTGTCTTTTAATATAATATAACATAAAATTTTGTTCTGTATGACACAATCGATAATTCCTGAGACAGAGTCGATAATTGCTCTCCATCGATAAAATATCGATTATTTATTTAAAATTGTCAATAAATCTTTATATTTCCATTATTTTGTATTTGTATTTATTTCACAGGGTAATTTAAGGGTATTTATAAGGCAGAAGGAATTAAGTGAGAAGAATATATCCTATTTTGAACAAGATATTGGACCAGTCAGAAAGGTCACCAATCGATTATTACCTGGAGTTAATCTATTTAACTCCAGACTTGGTGCAAATCTTCAAGAAGTGCTCGACGATCAATAAATACCCACCTGTTATTAAAATTTTACCAGAACCTTTTAAAAACAGATTTATCTTGTATACATACCTCTATAAACATAAACAAAATTATTTTATTGTTTGAAAATTCTATTATTATTGAATTTTCCATTTTATTTTTATTCTTTTGTAACGACCGGCATACAGCGGTCTGGTGACCAAGTGGCTAGCCCAAACAGTGGGACTTGATTTGATTACAGCCATATATAGGGTCTTCTTACAAAGTGACGAACCCAACGCTGGGCATTAAGGAAGAAGGCAGTACACTAAAGGTCGTCTAGTTACAATATTGAACATACAAAATTCTATATTATAAATTATTACAGTACTGTACAGTAATAAATAAACGCTGTAGCTATACAGAGTTACAATCGATAAACAAAGAATTGGCTAAAGGTGGATGAAGCCGATCCCGGTTTTCAGTTGTTAAGCGATGTAGAGATAGTTGGGTCATTAAATGAACGTAAAGAAAACGAAACCGATTCAGGTGAAGACGGCGAGAATGCTACTAATACAAAACCACTGACAGTAGCAAAAGCTTTTGACGAACTTGAGACTGTTCTGACGTGGGCCGAAACAGAAGACGAGGTAGTTTTGTATTCAGCCCATGAATCTTAAACGACATCAGTCTTTAGCAGCTAGAAAACGGGGTATCGGTTTGAAGCAGACAGTGATAGAGCAATTCTTCAAAAAAGTGTAAATCCATAGTACCGTATGTATTTTTTTAATTTTTACTTTATTTTATAGTACAGTGTTTGTCATTTAACTCTAATATTGTTTAAATAAACTTTTGGTTTTTATTAATTACACTCAGTTTTAATTCAGTAATTTTTAGCCTTAGTAATAAATTACAATACAGTATACAGGTTGCTGTAATTATATAACAATATGTTAAAAATTATTTTGTACTAAAATCGTTGTTTTTGCAAAGAGAAATAGTGTTTTCAATTTACAGTCTATTATCCGAAATATCGATTATCCGAACGGGCCCTCGTCCCGAGATGTTCGGATAATCGATACTCTACTGTACATCATTTTTTTGTATAAATTCCAGCAATAAAATCTTCTCAATTTCCAAACTAAAGTCGAAAAACTGCTAATTTATCTGTGCAAAGACAACGATTGAAACCCCAGAGATATTAGACTGGAGGAGTCATAACATAGACACCCCTATAAGCGGAAGTGTGTCTGGGCGAAGAAGGTAAAGATAGATAGATAGGTTCTCCCTCCGTTTAGCATGTGTGTAATTGTTTTTTAAGCCTCCAAATAAGTACTTTGAATTATTGTCATTATTAAGAAAACTATAACTTTACTAACTTTATTTTATTTATTTACAAATATTGTAATCCTTATGTTTCTAAAACTATTTATAAACTTTATTTTAACACATGCAACAGGCTTACAAACAGTTCAACGATAAATGATTAAGGATTTGTGTACTACATCTTGGGGAGATTGTCCCACGTACCACCCGTAGTTACACCACTGCGTTGCTCCAGGTGGAACAGGCAATTATTAGGGATATGTGTACTACAGCTTGGGGAGATTGTCCTCCGTACCACCAGTAGTTACACCACTGCGTTACTCCAGGTGGAACAGGCAATGATTAGGGACACGTGTACTACAGCTTGGGGAGATTGTCCACGTACCACCCGTAGTTACACCACTGCGTTGCTCCAGGTGGAACAGGCAATGATTAAGGATATGTGTACTACAGCTTGGGGAGATTGTCCTCCGTACCACCAGTAGTTACACCACTGCGTTGCTCCAGGTGAAACAGGCAACGATTAGGGATATGTGTACTACATCTTGGGGAGATTGTCCTCCGTACCAACAGTAGTTACACCACTGCGTTGCTCCAGGTGAAACAGGCAATGATTAGGGATACGTGTACTACAGCTTGGGGAGATTGTCCTCCGTACCACCAGTAGTTACACCACTGCGTTGCTCCAGGTGAAACAGGCAATGATTAGGGTTATGTGTACTACATCTTGGGGAGATTGTCCCTCTTACCACCCGTAGTTAAACCACTGCGTTCCTCCAGGTGGAACAGGCAATGATTAAGGATATGTGTACTACAGCTTGGGGAGATTGTCCTCCGTACCACCAGTAGTTACACCACTGCGTTGCTCCAGGTGAAACAGGCAATGATTAGGGATATGTGTACTACATCTTGGGGAGATTGTCCTCCGTACCAACAGTAGTTACACCACTGCGTTGCTCCAGGTGAAACAGGCAATGATTAGGGATACGTGTACTACAGCTTGGGGAGATTGTCCTCCGTACCACCAGTAGTTACACCACTGCGTTGCTCCAGGTGAAACAGGCAATGATTAGGGTTATGTGTACTACATCTTGGGGAGATTGTCCCTCTTACCACCCGTAGTTAAACCACTGCGTTCCTCCAGGTGGAACAGGCAAAGATTAGGGATACGTGTACTACAGCTTGGGGAGATTTTCCCCCGTACCACCCGTAGTTACACCACTGCGTTCCTCCACGTGGAACAGGCAAAGATTAGGGATATGTGTACTACAGCTTGGGAAGATTATCCCCCGTACCACCCGTAGTTACACCACTGCGTTGCTCCAGGTGAAACAGGCAATGATTAGGGATACGTGTACTACAGCTTGGGGAGATTGTCCCCCGTACCACCCGTAGTTACACCACTGCGTTGCTCCAGGTGAAACAGGCAATGATTAGGGATATGTGTACTATATCTTGGGGTGATTGTCCCTCTTACCACCCGTAGTTACACCACTGCGTTGCTCCAGGTGGAACAGGCAATTATTAGGGATATGTGTACTACAGCTTGGGGAGATTGTCCCTCATACCACACGTAGTTACACCACTGCGTTCCTCCAGGTTGAACAGGCAATGATTAGGGATATGTGTACTACAGCTTGGGGAGATTGTCCCTCATACCACACGTAGTTACACCACTGCGTTCCTCCAGGTTGAACAGGCAATGATTAGGGATATGTGTACTACATCTTGGGGAGATTGTCCCCCGTACCACCCGTAGTTACACGACTGCGTTACTCCAGGTGGAACAGGCACTGATTAGGGATATGTGTACTACATCTTGGGGAGATTGTCCCCCGTAACATCCGTAGTTACACCACTGCGTTGCTCCAGGTGAAACAGGCTGTAACCCCTCTTTCCTTTTTATGCTTTTTTATTTATTTTTATTTATATTTAATTTTCTATTTCCTTATTTTTTTTTTTTTTTTGAAAGAGAGGCCACAAGTTATTTAGAACTAGGCTAGAGCCTAGAGAAGCCAAAATTGTGCTGGGTCCAGTATGATGGGAGTTGCAAATGAAAAACTGATCTTAAGATAACAACAACAATATTTATTGTGCTCTGCTTGTACAACATATGCGCCCTTAAGGCAAGATGATTAAGTATTTCACAATCAGAATCATTCATTTCCAAAACCCTTAATTGTTGTTACAATTCCATTAATATATGCATTGCCAAAAGTTGAACAATAAATAATAAATTATTAACATCAATAAGTATTGAATAAATAATAAATATCTGAATAATCATTGAATAGTAAATCGTTGAATGTCACATAAATGATAATAATACAATTGTAAAATGGCACACAATCTCGACCTGCAGTGATTACACATTTCCTAACATGATATAAATATATAGAAATATACACATGCATAATCAAATATAACAATGTAACAATCATATAAGACACAACACACACATATAACTGACAAGAAAGACATTTACAGATAAATAGCACATCACATGTTCACCTAGTTAGCAGCGTATATTTTTCATCATACCCTCTCAACCCCCTTTATTCTGACCAAGTATCCGGCCCACCTTAATGTTCAATTAATAATTAACTACACCCCAAAAACCTCAATTAATATATCCCAAGGAGTGGAGCAGACATGCCCAGAAATTTTAAATAGATAAGTAGTAATCTGGAGGTTCTATGTAAGCCTTGCGGCCTGCGCACAAATCCCATGCAGATGTTTAATTATCAATTTTGGATCTCGTCAATGATAATAATGAAGGCACTCTTCATTACGAGGTTAACATGGATGCCCGGTTGCCTAACTGCATTTTATATTTCTTTTTATTTTCATGACAGAATTTGTAAAAATAGTGGAACGTGACCACCATGAATATTGATAACTGATACTGATTAATCTTGTGTTGTTTAATGGTTAATTAATTGGTATAGTGAGCAATAAAAGTTAACGTTACAAAATTTACTATGGTAAAATACAAACTGTGACAATATCTAACTGGCAATGGCAAAATTTAAAGTGTACAAATTAGCTGAACAGTGGAACAGAATTTTGTAAAACGGAATCTATGTCATGAAGGTACAAAAACCAGCTTACAGTGTTCATAAAAAAAACTTGACTACCGGCCGGGTCAGGCGTCGGGCGAAATCCAGCAAAATCTGATACATACAGACCTGCAGTGGACGGCTCCAACGGGAGTCGACCACAGGTTAAATCATCTCCCAGATCTTTAATGAATAATAAAATACATGAGCCACATTAACTAAAAGATCAATTAAACATAAATTTTCCAACGTGGACAGATACATCCGTCCAGGCATGCTTAAGACAGAAACAAATTTAGATCCAACCCTATTTACCGAAACTCCCCTCGACCCGGGTGGCGCGTGACCCTGGCCGAGTTTACACTCTCAGAACGAGATAGACATAATATTGATATAGGAGGCGTAAGCCTTACAAATTACAAAATAACACATGACTCCCATTGTCCGTAAATAATTGTCCAAACTGGAGCGTCTACACGAGAGTCTCAAAGAGTCTATCGGCCACAAGATTTAGGTTTAATAAGGTTAAATTTCACCTGGTTAGTAGCGTGGAGTTAGAGGGTTCCGTTGGGTGTATCTAGTCCATCCTTCCGGCTGACATAGCTGACGAAGGTGTTTGAAATTACAGCATCTGAGGCAGTTGTTCGGCCGTCCTTCCGGAGCGGGGCAGATTTCCGTCTACATCAGAAACCCTGCACAATTATATCTGGGATTACTTACAAGTTAATAAAACACACTACCACATTTACCAGCTGACATAGCATGGCCTGCCCAGTTTATAAACTCCGAAAACTGACTAAGTATAGAACCCCATTGAATGTAGTAAATCGCTTCAAAATAACCCCATTAAATATTTTAATATATAATATGTCCAAATATAGTCACTCCATAATAATGATTATTTCAATTAACAGTTATGCAAAAGTTTTCATGACGCACTTACAGGAATTAGCAACTTTTAACAAGTCCGTGATGTACACGGATTTCAGAAAATAACTGACTTACGCCCCATCTTGGTTTAGTGATTTTAGTAGGATTATTACTACATTAATATAACACCTTATTATATCATTACTGCTAAAATCGGTTAACCAGGGTTGAGATTAAACATACATGAAACAAATTTTAACCTGACAGCCGCCACGTGGTAATGAGTCACTGCAATATCTATCGCAACGCATCCACTTTAATATCAAACAAAAACAATTTGTTTTTAAGAATAATTAATTTATATATATTAATAGACTTACCGGAGGTCACGTAAGTTTCTACCTATCCATAGAAGTAGTTGGAAGACGAAAAATTTGTACATCTACTCTGTCAGCCGGGGAACAGATGAGAATGCGCTGAGAGCCAAAGTCGAACTGCCCAAGCCGGCAATTAAACAAACAGTACCTAATCTCCGACCGAGAGCGCGCACGCGTCGGCAGCGGGGAGAGAACACAGAACACAAATTTCAACCGTACGTAACTGTTACGTACACTTCGCGCAGTCCAATACGTAAATTTTACTCATTCCGCGATATAGAGGTACACCGCCGCGTTTTTCCCAAAACACGGCACACCCCCACCCCAAAAGGGCAACTTGGTTGCCTCACAGCTAAACGCCGGAAGGGTACCCTGCAGTGTACCCCACTTCCCAAAACAAGCTCATGGACATCGTGGTTATGGTGGCCCAGCAGCACTTGCTCTCAGGAGAACAGACATCCCCATCCGACCCTCTCCGCCACGCCAACTCCACGGGACCGCCCCAACACGTCACCCTCTCCGGTGACCATCAACTACTCCCACCGGTCCCACTCACACACTTGTCCTAAGACCAAACAAGGCATCTCCATCCTTGCCATATGGCTGGCCCACATCCCTACACAAGGGTGGACGGCCCCGCCTAGCCAGACAGAGAGGACCGCACCAAGGGCACGCGAACATCCATCCTAACTCTTACTTCACCAAAAACATCATGACTAGCAAGGGGGGGGGTTTTCACTTCTCTACCGACGTCGATCCACAACAAATACAATTCTCTCTCTCAACAAAAACACCCGGGAAACAACCGGGGCATGCGGCATGGCTCGACCTCTACACTAACCAAAAATCAAAATCAACCACTATTAATCAGAAACAACAGCACGCTATCACTCTCCATCATAACAGGGGAAACTGACGACCACGACAATCTGAGGGAACATTCTCTAACTCCTAACTTTCTCCATGATAACCAACCAAAACAGGGGAAACTGACAATCTCGAGGACCACAATCTAAAGTGCACTCTCGGCAAGTCTCTCTAACTCCTTTTGATAGTTTTTTTTTTTTTACTAAGGGGAGGGGTAGGAAAATCGGGAAGATGAAACGGGGCAAGGATCATTAAAGGTTCAATAGCTAGGAGTAAGAGTAAGGACATGGCTCCCTCCGGAAATAAGAATGAATGGAGGAACCCAAGGCTCGCGTGGGCAGGGGCGCAACCCTGAAATAGATGAACACCACTGGGACTGTGAGGAACATCTACCCGCTACCCGTTAACCTCTTCTTCTTACCTTTCTATGACGGACTTGGTGTATTCGTTGCTTTCGCACACCACTCTCAGAGAAATTATTTCGTGTTGAGCTGTACGGATTTGTTTCTTCTGAATCAGAATCAAGGCAACTTACTTCACTCCTTTGACTCCGCTTTGGATTATGCTCGTCATCTAACTCCTCTGCTACAATTTCTTCCTTTTCTACTTCTTTCTTTTCTTCTACAATTTCCCCTTCTTCGTCCCCATAATCCAAATCAACCTCCTGACACTGCACCTCCTCAGCATCTTCCAGTTGCTCCTCTGATCCATCTTCAACCACATGTTCCCGCAGCTCCTCACCAATTTCTTCATCACATTCGTCACCAGCCGCTTCACAAGCTTCTTCACTAACCTCTTCTCCAATCTCATTTTCCTCAACACGTTCATCATCAACATCCTCGCCATCACGTCCACTACCACCATCAGAACACTGCACATCTTCATCCTCTAGTTGCTCACCTGGTCCGCATGAAACTTCTCTCCGTTCCTCGGAATCCTCAACACTATTTACAGAAGGCGTCTGCACATCTTCACACACTACATCATTCTCACTCACACACTCCACAACGCTGCCACCAAATTTCTCCTCAACTTCTACCTCACTTGCGGCATGAACATCCCCTTGTCCATCCACAACCTCAGAAACACTCGTAGCCCGGACATCCCTGTGTCCATCTGCAACTTCAGACTCTACAGTCTCCCTAACACCTACAACTATACCTTCCTGTGCAGCATCCGCAGACCGCTCTTCTGCCTCTTCTGTCGATTCCACTCCTTCACCACTCTCAGCAACTACAACGTCCTCAACATTTTCCACCCTGGAATCCAGCTGTCCAGGCTCATGTGCAATGACTAAATTAATTTCTACTGGCGATGGTAAAGCTACACCATCAAGTGACTTCTCATATCCCTGCGTAGGCGATGATGATATTACCGGATCTGGATCCCTCACGAACCGAGATGGAAATACCGGAACAAATTCTGCGGCCTCTGGATTCAACCATGACGTCCTCCTTGAGTCCGGTAATTCCGTATCAACAGACGTTTTCTTAGGCTCTTGTATTGATCCACAGAAGTTATTCCGCTTTTCTTCTTCTGCTTCACCTTCTTCATTCACTACTCTATTAGGCACTGGTAATTCCTCTGGAACCTTTAAAGTCTCACTTTTCTGCAAATAAGAATAACGCCTAACTACAGGCTCCCTACTTGCCGATGTTTGTTCCCTAATATAATTTCTTCTTCCCCTGTTAATTTCGTATTTCTTTGTTTTCCGTGCTGTAGCTGTTGTTACCGTCTTCTCACTTGCCACCCCCTTGTAGCCTCCGTCACTTCCGGAATATTCAGGCTTTCTGACAGTCTCTTGTGTTCTCCTCCAACCACCATGTTTGTCCTTTTTGGCTCTTCCTGATGGACCACTGGAGTATTGGACATCTATAGCAGCTCCTTCCCGGGACTCATCAACCTCCTGGACCGTTCTTGAAACCACGCACAGCCGTTCAAGGTCCACAAAACAATGTGGACGGTCCGCGAATATCAAACGGGATCTCTCTTGGGGATGCAGTCCTTCCAGAATCGCTTGTATCACTTCTGTCTCGGGCAACCCCAATCTTAACACCCGGGCAGCTTTCCGTATATCGTGCACGAAGTCCCCTAACGCCTCTCCGTTGGCCTGTAAGCGATAGAATTTTTCCAACTTAAGCTGGGCACGTCGTCGAATGGGTAGGAAGAAGTTCAACACCTCCCCATGGAAAGCATCAACACTGTCACCCCAACGCAGAGTTTTGGTGACCAGCTCAGCCAACGTACCCCGGCAATACGGGTATATAAGAGACAAGACCTCCCCATCGGACACCCCCGGGAAATCTGCCACCTGCAGGACCAGGTCCAAGAAAACCAGCAGCTGGTCCTCATCAAATCCATTCACAACCGGAAATTTCTGGAGAACTCCTGAAAGAGGGTGGGGCAATTTCTGATAGCATACCGCCGCCAGAACTGCACAATTCAAAACACACAACAACAAACATAAATTCCTACGAACAACCTAACACCAAACATGACTTACAAAAACATATTCACAAGAATCAGAAAAACCCAAGTACTGTCCTTCCTTTGAGTGGACCCCCGGGTTTCCTAGCGCTGCGAAAACCTGACCCGCTCCAGAACTAACTCTCCGTCAGTCGCCAGACTCGAAGGAGAAACGACATCAGACACTAACACCAACATACAACCCACATCACCAACACTACCCACAACATACGACATTGTCACCATTGCGGTCGGACGGTACCGACTTCCAGTCGGGCCATACCGCATCCCGCTAATCGCACGCGCTATTGCATTCATAGAATAAATAAGGGAACCCATCCCCACGCGATCTCCGGTAAGGTCCAATTTCAAAACAACAAAACCCAACTACAACACATCCCCGTGGCGGTCTCAGGTTTACAATTCAAAACACCTAACAATAATTCATAGAAAATACATATATACACCTACATGGTATGTCAACCATTATAGTGCCACATTATTCAATTATTAAATGTTATTGTATTTGCCAAACTATTTCCGAGTTTGCAAGCCCCATCACACCAAAGGACCCAAGGGTTCAACCCAAAAATGAACCACGCTCTCCGCTACCATATGTAACCCCTCTTTCCTTTTTATGCTTTTTTATTTATTTTTATTTATATTTAATTTTCTATTTCCTTATTTGTTTTTTTTTTTTTTTTTGAAAGAGAGGCCACAAGTTATTTAGAACTAGGCTAGAGCCTAGAGAAGCCAAAATTGTGCTGGGTCCAGTATGATGGGACTTGCAAATGAAACACTGATCTTAAGATAACAACAACAATATTTATTGTGCTCTGCTTGTACAACATATGCGCCCTTAAGGCAAGATGATTAAGTATTTCACAATCAGAATCATTCATTTCCAAAACCCTTAATTGTTGTTACAATTCCATTAATATATGCATTGCCAAAAGTTGAACAATAAATAATAAATTATTAACATCAATAAGTATTGAATAAATAATAAATATCTGAATAATCATTGAATAGTAAATCGTTGAATGTCACATAAATGATAATAATACAATTGTAAAATGGCACACAATCTCGACCTGCAGTGATTACACATTTCCTAACATGATATAAATATATAGAAATATACACATGCATAATCAAATATAACAATGTAACAATCATATAAGACACAACACACACATATAACTGACAAGAAAGACATTTACAGATAAATAGCACATCACATGTTCACCTAGTTAGCAGCGTATATTTTTCATCATACCCTCTCAACCCCCTTTATTCTGACCAAGTATCCGGCCCACCTTAATGTTCAATTAATAATTAACTACACCCCAAAAACCTCAATTAATATATCCCAAGGAGTGGAGCAGACATGCCCAGAAATTTTAAATAGATAAGTAGTAATCTGGAGGTTCTATGTAAGCCTTGCGGCCTGCGCACAAATCCCATGCAGATGTTTAATTATCAATTTTGGATCTCGTCAATGATAATAATGAAGGCACTCTTCATTACGAGGTTAACATGGATGCCCGGTTGCCTAACTGCATTTTATATTTCTTTTTATTTTCATGACAGAATTTGTAAAAATAGTGGAACGTGACCACCATGAATATTGATAACTGATACTGATTAATCTTGTGTTGTTTAATGGTTAATTAATTGGTATAGTGAGCAATAAAAGTTAACGTTACAAAATTTACTATGGTAAAATACAAACTGTGACAATATCTAACTGGCAATGGCAAAATTTAAAGTGTACAAATTAGCTGAACAGTGGAACAGAATTTTGTAAAACGGAATCTATGTCATGAAGGTACAAAAACCAGCTTACAGTGTTCATAAAAAAAACTTGACTACCGGCCGGGTCAGGCGTCGGGCGAAATCCAGCAAAATCTGATACATACAGACCTGCAGTGGACGGCTCCAACGGGAGTCGACCACAGGTTAAAACATCTCCCAGATCTTTAATGAATAATAAAATACATGAGCCACATTAACT
Source organism: Magicicada septendecula (assembly GCA_034769895.1). Classification (NCBI taxonomy): domain Eukaryota; kingdom Metazoa; phylum Arthropoda; class Insecta; order Hemiptera; family Cicadidae; genus Magicicada; species Magicicada septendecula. The sequence goes on along the minus strand of CM068371.1, from coordinate 481,789,615 downwards.
AAAAGATCAATTAAACATAAATTTCCCAACGTGGACAGATACATCCGTCCAGGCATGCTTAAGACAGAAACAAATTTAGATCCAATCCTATTTACCGAAACTCCCCTCGACCCGGGTGGCGCGTGACCCTGGCCGAGTTTACACTCTCAGAACGAGATAGACATAATATTGATATAGAAGGCGTAAACCTTACAAATTACAAAATAACACATGACACCCATTGTCCGTAAATAATTGTCCAAACTGAAGCGTCTACACGAGAGTCTCAAAGAGTTATCGGCCACAAGATTTAGGTTTAATAAGGTTAAATTTCACCTGGTTAGTAGCGTGGAGTTAGAGGGTTCCGTTGGGTGTATCTAGTCCATCCTTCCGGCTGACATAGCTGACGAAGGTGTTTGAAATTACAGCATCTGAGGCAGTTGTTCGGCCGTCCTTCCGGAGCGGGGCAATTTCCGTCTACATCAGAAACCCTGCACAATTATATCTGGGATTACTCATAAGTTAATAAAACACACTACCACATTTACCAGCTGACATAGCATGGCCTGCCCAGTTTATAAACTCCGAAAATTGACTAAGTATAGAACCCCATTGAATGTAGTAAATCGCTTCAAAATAACCCCATTAAATATTTTAATATATAATATGTCCAAATATAGTCACTCCATAATAATGATTATTTCAATTAACAGTTATGCAAAAGTTTTCATGACGCACTTACAGGAATTAGCAACTTTTAACAAGTCCGTGATGTACACGGATTTCAGAAAATAACTGACTTACGCCCCATCTTGGTTTAGTGATTTTAGTAGGATTATTACTACATTAATATAACACCTTATTATATCATTACTGCTAAAATCGGTTAACCAGGGTTGAGATTAAACATACATGAAACAAATTTTAACCTGACAGCCGCCACGTGGTAATGAGTCACTGCAATATCTATCGCAACGCATCCACTTTAATATCAAACAAAAACAATTTGTTTTTAAGAATAATTAATTTATATATATTAATAGACTTACCGGAGGTCACGTAAGTTTCTACCTACCCATAGAAGTAGTTGGAAGACGAAAAACTTTTACATCTACTCTGTCAGCCGGGGAACAGATGAGAATGCGCTGAAAGCCAAAGTCGAACTGCCCAAGCCGGCAATTAAACAAACAGTACCTAATCTCCGACCGAGAGCGCGCACGCGTCGGCAGCGGGGAGAGAACACAGAACACAAAGTTCAACCGTACGCAACTGTTACGTACACTTCGCGCAGTCCAATACGTAAATTTTACTCATTCCGCGATATAGAGGTACACCGCCGCGTTTTTCCCAAAACACGGCACAAGGCAATGATTAGGGATATGTGTACTACAGCTTGGGAGATTGTCGACCATACCATCCGTAGTTACACCACTGCGTTGCTCCAGGTGGAACAGGCAATGATTAGGGATATGTGTACTACAGCTTGGGGAGATTGTCCCCCGTTGTGACACCACAGCGTTGCTCCAAGTGGAACAGGCAATGATTAAGGATATGTGTACTACATCTTGGGGAGATTGTCCCCCGTACCATCCGTAGTTACACCACTGCGTTGCTCCAGGTGAAACAGGCAATGATTAGGGATATGTGTACTACAGCTTGGGGAGATTGTCCCCCGTACCACCCGTAGTTACACCACTGCATTGCCCCAGGTGAAACAGGCAATGATTAGGGATATGTGTACTACATCTTGGGGAGATTGTCCCCCGTACCACCCGTAGTTACACCACTGCGTTGAGGAAGACTTAACAAGGTTGAGCGTCCACTTTGTTGAAAACAGTAAGCAGTACGCTTGTGAAGGGCAAGGAGACCCACCGCTGTCTGTAGTCCAAAAAAGGAGAAGAAACACAGCGAATGAGATGTTGTTTGAAAACCTGCACTGGGAAGAATACCAAACAACTTTAAAAAAGATTATAAAGTAGAAACCACAAGGAAAAAGACACAGAGGAAGGCCAAAGACAAAGTGAGAGGATCGGGGCTTAGAAAGCATCGGAAGATTGTCGTGAAGAGGAGCAGATGGAGTAGAATGAATTGAGAAGGGTGGTTTGATGAACCCTACCACTGAGGATGAAAAATGAGAATAGCTCAAAAAAGCACCTGTAATTCCAGAAAAGATGTGAAGCCTTGATATTATATATATATATATATATATATATATATATATATATTTCAATCCCTTTCTGCTACAGTCCGTTTCTTGATGTATATCACTTCACCAGAAACAAGATGGCGAAGGCTGAAGATGAGAGAACAGGAACTCTCGAAACATGTTCCTAATAGGAAAAAAGTATATCTTGAGGTAAATTTAGTAATAAATATTAAAGTATATAGACTATATATATAAAATACGCGGGCGCACACACACGCTACATATGTTCTCATCGCTACTTAAACAAAACAAACGTTTTTATTGCTTGATTAGTCTAACTCTCCCCTCTCTCTTTCTCTCACTCTCCTCCCCTCCGTTGGTCTCGAGGAAAGAGCAGGAACAGAGGCAAGGGCATTAACAAGCCGTCAGCCTCTGACATTCAACTATGTTCGCAACGCGCACACAATTACTGGCGGACAAAAACTTCCTGGAAGACTACAATACAAATGTGGAAGACAACAATTACTATTTGTATACATGTATAGGCCTATACCCGTGTACGTATTCGCTCGTTCGCTCGCTCTGTTGTTTATTTATTTATTTATTGTCGTTCAAATCGTAAGAAGCATCCCGTGAATTTCAAAACATTATCAAACCATCTATCTACCCGCGTGTCGTCTTCTACACTGGCTGTAGCTTCTTTCTGCATATCACTTTGTATATTCTCTCTCTCTCTCTCTCTCTCTCTCTCTCTCTCTCTCTCTCTCACTCTCTCTCTCTCTTTCTGATATACGCACGCTGTCTATACAATCGGCATACGCTACAGCAGGCCTCCTGTGTTTCCATTACTTCTTCTTCTTCTTGACATATATGCGGTCGGTCTCAGTTCCTAGGCAGTTTACCAACCTTATTTGTTTCAAGTCAGCAGTGATCCGAATCGCATCCTTGGTTCAGACAATAATTCCTCCTCCTTACTCCACGGTCGCTATTGTTGTTCTTTTCCTCTTAAGGACGCGTCGTTACCCCGTAACCAAGGCGACGACCCACGACGTAATTCGAATCCATTATTTACTTGGGGGGGGGTGTAATATATTAACAGTTACTTACGGTATTTATTTACAAAAAAATTGTTTTTGGCATAGCTAACGGAGTTCCCTAACAGCATGCATGGAATTCAAAGTGCTCAGATCCTCTACTGCGTAGAACTAGACTTCAAGTTGCGATTATATTTTGGCTATTTTGATTATATATATTACACATTTTAACAGTAATTTTTTATCAGGGAAATGTAGAATTTTTAAAACTAAAAACTAAAAATATAATTAAAAACATTGTTCTCACGATCTGGTTCCCTGGTATCCCCGATACTTCGACATTCCTGTGGCATATTAATGTTATACATTAATTATCATAAATTTTATTTCACAAAACTCTCTGTCCTTTCTAAACATTCTTCACCAACATCTACTTCTGAATCGTTTACCCAGTTTTGTCTGGTTCATTATGTCTCCATTTTCTGCACCGTACGTCATTCTACTTTCAACAGTTATCTCCGTTTTATTTTCTTTGTTTCGATGTTTCGTAACTACAACAAATATTGTTAGTTCTATTTGTAGCTCTTCTTTATGGCACATTCTTTGTCTGATTTTTTTCTCTTTCGTCTTTATCAATTCTAATTTCCCAATTACTTCCAGTTGTCACTAACTATAGTTTCCCATATTCGTTGTCTGATGTTTGGTTTCCCGCGTACAATTATTATAATTTGGTTTTAATTAAATTGAGCGCGTTAACCGGATCGCAAAAACAGTATTTGGCCCAACGTTGTTGAACAGACACAGAGCAAAGACAATATGAGCTCTTATTGGATCAGAGTCAGTTGGAACAAAATAGTCATCATCATCATCAGCATCATCATCTTCACGGATTAAACCAAACATGGTTTTGTTCAGGTCTGAAATAGGTAAAGATTAAAGCTGGTCATTCCAGCGCTTCCTTGGACGTCCCACACCTCTCCGGCCCCTCAGATTATATTCCAGAACAAAATAGTGATAAACAAAAACAACTAAATCAAGTGAAACATTTTAATTACTTATGACGCGGCACGGAGACAATTACTGCAATTGTAACTATAAACTTAATAAGTGTGTTTACATCAATGGAACGCTCAGTAGATCCCTAAAAACAGGACACGTAGAACAGCCAGGGACAGAACGGTAAGCTAGATGGGAAGACAATGATACAAAGGAAGTAGGAACCGCTTCATGAAGGTTGAACCCTCCCCCATTTTCCAGGGAGGTAGCAGGCTACGGTTTACCGATAAGAAAGAGGATTATAGGGAAAAAAACGACACTCCAGACGATTACTGCGCTGGCTCTACAATAGATTTTCCCTTAAGGGGAGTCCCTACTGAAAATGGCCAAAAATTGATAAAAAATACATTTTTATTTGTCCCAAATTGTTCTATGGTTAGTTCTTTATATAAAAAACACACTAAAAGTTTTTCCCGAAATATTTGTAGGCAAAAACAAATTGTTTGGGAAAACCTAGCACCCAAGCGATTTACGTTTCATTTAGGTATTACTGTAATACAAAACACTATTATTTATACTGTATAATATAATTTTACACATATATATTATATTAGTACTAATTTTGAAATAAATGTTGCGAGTATAAAACATCAGCTATTTTATTTAAAAAGAAAAAAATCAGACTTGTAAAACAGCTGATTGACGTATTGTTGATAACTTGCAATGTTTTGTTTCTATTGATATGTTTCTATAAATTATTAAAAATGTAAAATAAAATATTTTATTGTTTATTGTATCATAATTTATTATTTTAATTCCCACACAGTAATAAAAAAACATATAAAGCCTTTGTACTCCATAAAAATATTTAATTTTCCAACAGAAAGGAATATTTTTAGAAAATCCGCTTTTCCCGCAAATTCCATTTTTCATGTTTCTATACATACTTTTTGATATATCTAAAAAACTATCTTACTTACTGCTCTGAAATATTGCACATGTCTTTGGGATATAATTACCTAAAACAAACACGTATTTTTATTTAATTTGGGCTTATAGTTCCTTGGTAATAAATTTTTATTTATAAATGTAAAAATTAAAAAAAATTATTTTCACTATTTTCCTCACAAAAAAATTGTTTTTAATTACATCCTAATAAAAATACATGTTTTTTTAGATACTTTTATCCCCTTCAAAATGACACCTCCCAAAAGGTCGTAGAACTTCTAGTTTTTCTGGAATATCAATTTGAAAAATATTCCAAAAACGTTGCTAAGAAACTTTAAAAAATTCAATTTTTAGTATTAAAATAATATTTTTCCAGTTACAAAATTTTACCCTTTATTTAGTGCAACAATAAATAATAAAAATTCCGAATAAATTAAAAAGTTACAAAATAAACATTTTTGGCATTTTCAGTAGGGACTCCCCTTAACAAAAAAAAGGAAACGCAGATAAAGTTCTATAAAACAATTGACGTACGGAAGTGAAACGTAAGTTTGTAAATCTTACAGAAATTCTCATACAGATGCAGTAAGATATATTAAACTAGAAGGTGCTTAGTGAAGACAAACATTGCAACACAATACACAGCAACTGCTACAGTTTCAAAACTACATTAAATATTTGTTTAAATACAAAATAATGCAAATAAATGAGATAATTAAAAATATTTAACAAATAAAAATATTTGTTTAAATAATGAAAAATAAAATGAGAAATATTGCCTTACACAACACAAACATTTTAAATACACATCATGCAGATATAAAACATAAATATAAATATAATAAATATAACACGTAATAACATATGCAACTACAAACAATATTAACAATAAATGTAAAACAAGTTACATAATAATAAGTATGTATAATAAATGAAACAGTGATAACAATCTCCTCCACAAATTTTGTTAATTTTGTAATTTGTAAATTTTGAAATTTTATAATAGTTGAACTAGCGTTATTATATGAGCGTGAGTTACGGGTGATTAAAGCAGAGTGGTGAAACCAGTGTTTAATCAATAGATATTAAGTTCTGGACTAAGGGTTAAGGGTTGCGCTAAGCGTCATCGACTTAGGAATGGTGATGTTCGGCAAGAGGTCGAACAAATTTATGTCTGTCGTAAGTGACAGCCTACGGGACGACCATGTGTTAAGAATGGCAAACGACAGCTTTCCAGTGTAGGCACGCAGTGTCGGCCGTTCAGGTCACAAGGTTGAATCCTTGAAGTTAAAGACGACGGAAGAGAAACGTAGGAAGGTACAAAGAAACACGAGAATGGGCACACGCGCAGAAAATAAAATTTCTTAAACGGACAAAATGGTGTACAAGAAGCGGTAGAAAACGGAACTAAACGAGACGAGAAGAGTCGTGAATATATAATTAAAATGATAGGATTCAAAATTACAGTCTGACTTGGAATGACCATCAGGTTGGGATGAACTCACATAACTAAAAAAGTCGTGGAAGCGGAGATGGGTACTGTAAAAAATTGCCTATAACTTGAAAAGAAGAAGAGAAAACTATTTAGTCGCTATAAAGGAATACTAAATAGGCCGGTTGTTAGCCATAGTCAATTTGTGTGTCTGGAGTTGGTTGAGCCCAGATACCAGCGGGATGTGAACCCTGCACCCGTCTTTGTGATGTGTGTGCTGTGACCGTACCGAATGAGATGTGATAACACATCACCTGTATGTTAAAACCGTCTACATATCTAAATACGCGCGTATGTGGTGTATGCGTGAAATAATAGATTTATACAACAAATAAAGAGAGAGATAGAGGGGGCAGCCACGTCTCTCTCTCTTTCTCTCTGTTGTGTAAAATCCACAGACTTTGTGTGAGGTGACTTCGTGCTCTGTTACACATTCATTCATTACCTATTGAAAAGCTGATTGGACACACTCGGCTTTGAACTGGTGAATAGGAATCAGTGATGCGACCACCCACGGAAGGAAGAGCAAGGCACGCCGGCAGCACGCAAAACAAAACAAAGAGAGCTAAGAGTGAAAAAAAAAGAAAGTAAAAAATAAAATAAAAACGCATTATTACAAAAAAACAGAGTTAAATAAAATGAACAAAAAAACGTATTATTACAAACATTGACCCGCGTGTCTGTAGGTCAGCAGCAGGGGTGACGACGCCGCGGTCGCTACTTTAGTCACGTAAGTCAACGACGACGTTGACGACGACGAACACAATGGCAGTGGGGAAATTTCGTGTGTGCAAACCTGTCACAGTGTTGTGATGATGATGACTTGTAGTGGCGCCTAAATTATGGCGAATCTTCTGCCGTTGTGTCAGTAATATTCTGGTCACGTGCTCGGCCGCCTAATTCCCACGGCTCTTCACATCTTTATGGAGTGGAACAGTCTACACCGGGTAATATCTTTAATCACATAGACCCGTGTACTATCTCGCCCTTCACATCATCACACCACTGCCACCACAATAATATTGTTTTATATTACTTTTTTCTTGTTCACGAGGACATAAATTACAAAGCACATAAAAGTTTTGTTGTCTCTTTCCAGTATTATTTATTTAAGCGTGAGTGCGCTTTATATATATATATACGCGTATTTATGTATAATGCGTAATATGTGTGTGTGTGTGTTTTTTTAAACAAAGTAACTCTTATATAAAAAGGATAAATTAATTATAATGTTATTTTGACGATATAGAACGAATTAGCTCCTACTGTCATCATCAGCTACATGTTTTGGAAAGATATTTATGAATTGAATTGCTATTAAAATTTCAAGTGATTTATTAAAAAGAAAAAATATATAAGAAGAATTTATATAAATATAAGTCTTCTTTTATTTTATTTTATTAAATTTAAGTTTTAAAGTATTACCATTCTTAGTATTATTCTTTAATTAATTATATTTAGTTAAGTAACGGACACGTCATGGACAACGAAATCCAAGAATATATATATATATATATATATATATATATATATATATATATATAAACACACACGTATATTCGTTAACGATTTTTGAACATTCTAAAAAGTCGTTTTTCGCATCCTAGCTTCTACACTTTACGATCTTTCCAATCTTCTGCCTTCATATTTCTCAGTGTTATTACATTCCTTATACCTTCAAACCAAATCTTTCGTGGTCTCACTCTTTTTCTTCTTTCAGGAGGGATCCATTTTTTTTAGTAATTTCTTTGGCCATCTATCATTGCCCATAGACACACATGCCCCTATCATCGTATATCGTATTCTTTTTTTAATGAATTGTGTCATTTATAATTGTGTGTGTGTGTGTGTGTGTGTGTGTGTGTGTGTGTGTGTGTGTGTGTGTGTGTGTGTGTGTGTGTGTGTGTGTGTGTGTGTGTGTGTGTGTGTGTGTGTGTGTGTGTGTGTGTGTGTGTGTGTGTGTGTGTGTGTGTGTGTGTTTATTGTTTCTCTTATTTCTTTATTTGTAACCCTAACCTACGATATAAGCCTTCAGCACTTTCTCCAGACGACAATATATTCAGTCTTATTTGTATTTATCGTTAAGCCCAATTTCTAGTATTCTTCGTCTAATTTCCTAAACATACAAAACATCTTATTGTAACCTTCAACTATAATTACTTGATCATCCACATAATTTATTTTGAGTTTATATGTTTATAGCTTTTACCACCTTCAAGTTCTTCCGCTGTGACATAGCCTACCATGCGGCATCCTTGTAAGTAGTATGAACATAAGCCATAATTATGAATAGCTGTCTTCTTATCGCTGTACTCTGTGGTTTATGCGGAAGTGAAGCCTAGACTAAAGCAGAACTGTAGTAGAGTCCAGTTGGATGAACAAGATCAATGAAGGGGGGTAACAAGAATTTATACACTTGCTTGAAAATAAGGCAGACAGGGAGAGACTTGAAATTTATAACTTAAATACAAACAGAGAAGGTGTGGAACTACGACGTAATAAGAATGAAGGAACTAGGTTCGAAGATACCTTTCATAAATCAGTATATAAATAAGTTGGTAAGTTAAACAAATAAACGAAGAAATCGTCGTCGTCGTCTTCTTCTTCTTCTTCTTCTTCTTCTTCTTCTTCTTCTTCTTCTTCTTCTTCTTCTTCTTCTTCTTCTTCTTCTTCTTCTTCTTCTTCTTCTTCTTCTTCTTCTTCTTCTTCTTCTTCTGCTACTTCTTCTTCCATCCTGAAGTAGGTGTAAACCTGTTCTGGTTTCACAAGCCTTATATACTTTGAGAATTTAAATTATTAATTTACAAAATCAGACCATCGTTTTCCTACATTACGATTACCCTATGGAGCATAAAAATGTGTGGTTTTTGTACAGAGCCTGTTCTTATATTCGCCAGCTATTTCAGCCAATGGGGACACCTTAAGCTCACTCCGTATATACTCATTGAGAAGCATATCTAAGCGTGAGCTTAAGATGGAATAAAAATAGGTGAAGAAAAATAAATAAGAAAATACAAAACAAACACTGGTGTCTTCCCCCTTTATACGTGTTGCGGACAGGTGTTAGCGAGTATTTTCGTCTCGCATCTTGACTTTGTGAAAATTACTGATATAGCAAAAGTCATTATTATTCCACGTTCCTTTATCCTTGTCAAAAACAGAACTACGTTCCCTCTCCGAGGAGAGCCGGTAAAACTCGAGCGTTTCCGATCCCAGAGTGCGGATCTGCCACTGGGGACGTGCGTCATTACGTGCTATGGCGCAAATTAGGGTCATTAATATACAACTGTTTTTTATTTATTTATTTATTGTTAATAATTAATATGGCCAATAACACAAAGAACAGAAATGTTGTTGAAGCTACTGAAATGGATTATTGGCGAAGAGCGGCATGGAGGTCAAAACTGGAAAAAATAAGAAAAGTCAGAATCCGGGAGATAATGGGGGTGCAGTGCTCTATTGTCGACGACATAAAAACAAAACAGCTAAGATGGTTTGGGCATGTGCAAAGAATGCCGGATAATCGACCCCCCAATCAAATTTTGAGATGGACACCATATGGTCGTAGGCGAAGAGGAAGACCTAGGTTCAGTTGGAGAGAAGGCATCAATCGGACAATGAGAGACCGGGAATTGGAAGAGGAATCTTGGTTAGATCGAGACCAATGGAGACTAGGGATCGGAAGACGTAGGATAACGTTATGAACCGATTTATACATATATATATATATTTATATATATATATATTTATTTATTTATATATTTATTTATTTATATATATATTTATACTGTGGTTTATGCGGAAGTGAAGCCTAGACTAAAGCAGAACTTGTAGTAGAGTCCAGTTGGATGAACAAGATCAATGGGGGGGGGGGGTAACAAGAATTTATACACTTGCTTGAAAACAAGGCAGTCAGGGAGAGACTTGAAATTTATAACTTAAATACAAACAGAGAAGGTGTGGAAGTACGACGTAACAATACTACAAGCAACAATAACAATTTAAGATATAACAATAGAAGATAATTAACAATAGAAGATATAATAACAATAATACAAGCAACGTTTACATTTAATATTTATAATTAAATTTACCTCAAGATGTTATTTTTCTATTTGGAACATGCTTCGAGAGTTCCTGTTCTCTCATCTTCAGCCTTCGCGATCTTGTTTCTGGTGAAGTATTTGTGTGTTAGCTGCTGGATGCTATTAAGGTAGTTTGTTGCTCTTTGGTATTTTAAAGTTGTATTATTGTGTGTGATTGTGGTATATGTTTTTGTATTTTGTGTATTTTCGATGTTGAGTGCTTTGAATATTGTGTCATGTTTTGTATTGATTTGTATTTGTTCTGGTATTACATAGTTTGTTTTCTGTTTTATGTTTGTATATTTGTAAATTTTTCCAAATGTTCATTATGGTGCCTTTGTGTGGTATATGTTTTATTAGTGATACATTGGTTATGTCTGGGAATTCGTGTCCTGTGTTTATTGCATGTGTGGCTAAATTGGATTTATATATTTCTGGTTTTTTTTATGCGTTTAGGTGTTCAAAATAACGTTTTTTCAGCTGTTTTTTTTGTTTGTCCTATGTAACATTTATTGCAATCTTGGCATTCAATTTTGTATATACCGTTAGTTGTATTATCTATGTTGTGTGAGCTATTTACAATTTGTAATTTATTTTTATTAGTTTTGTATGTTATTTTTATATCTGTGTTTTTAAATAGTTTTGTTAGTTTTGTCATTTTATTATTTATGTATGTGAATGTGGCCCATTTTTTGTTGTTGTTATTATTTATGTGTTGTTCATTTTGATTGACTCTTAATTATTCAGTTTTTATTTTATATTTGATTTTATTTTCTATTTTGTTCACAGTATTTTTATTGTATCCATTTTCATAACCAATTTGGTATATTATATTTCTTTCTTTGTCAGTTTCTTGTTTGTTTAGGGGAATTTTGTACATTCTGTTAAATAGCGAATAGAATGCTGCCATTTTATGTTGTGGTGGGTGGTCAGAATGGTTAGGTATAATGATGTTAGTGGAGTTGGTTTTCTATATATTGCATATTGTATGTGGTTGTTGTATCTTGTGATGGTTATGTCTAAATAGTTGATTTTGTTATGTTTTTCTTTTTCTTCTGTGAATTGTATTTTAGGATGTATGTTACTGATTTGTTTCAGTATGTTCTCTGCATTTGTGTTTTTGTTATTTGATACATATAGCCCATCGTCTACATATCTTATCCATATACCATTTGGGTCCTGTGATTTTATAATATTTTGTATTTTTTTGTCTATGTGTTGCAGGAATATTTCTGCCATTATGTTTGATAATGGTGATCCCATTGCTAAACCTTCTTGCTGTTGATAAATTTTGCTATTAAATTCAAAGTAATTTTGTTTTAGTATTAGTTGGAGCCTATTTTTTATTTCGGTTATATATTGTTTGTTTTCATTTTGTTCTTTAAGTTTGTTCTTTAAGTTTGTTTATTATTATGTCTATTGTTTCTTCTACTGGGATCTGGGATGTTGGTGTACATGTTTGTGATGTCATATGATGTGAAAAATGTATTTTCATTTATATTTATTATTTTTAGTTTGTCTATTAATTCGTATGTATTTTTTATGTTATGATGGTTATTTGTTAGATGGTTATTTTTTAGTTTTTGTGCTATTATTTTTGCTATTTTGTATGTAGGAGCTTTTTTGAAGTTGATTAATGGAAATAACCACATTACCAAATTATAAACAAATTTCAAACACGAAAAAAACAACTAATGAACACAAACATGAATATATACTTCAATAGACAATGCCAAAAACATAAATTAACACCTAAATACATCAACATAAACACAAACAACAAAAACTTTTCCGATTTTCCTCAGGACAAATGAGAAGTTCAGGTTTCTTCCATATATAATTTTATAAATACACTACATTTTATACATTACTTGCGTCTGAGTAAATCAACGTTAAGTATAAGAGTTGAAAAGATATGGAAAAGCGTTGAATTCAAAAATACTCTGTTTTGATTAATAGTTAGTCAAATTAAAGGTAATAAATCTTATGGTATTAGAAATCAAATTATACATTTGAATTCTTAATAGACGTTGTGGAAATCAGAGGTGCCCATTCCCCCCAAAGGCCATGGTGCAATTCACCCCCCCAAGTATTCCGAAATCCCCCCAAAATTTGATTTCGTAACAAAATATGAGTTGGTAAACAGTATTTACCAAATCATAAATAATAGCCTACTATTATTGCACTGAATACTATTATTCTTTGGACTATAAATTTGGTTCTCACAGTTTGTTGGCCGAAATATCACAACAAACTTTGACTGAATGGTCAATACAGCAATTTATATTTTAATAAGCCATTAACATTAATGAGTAAAAATGTTCAAAAGTAAATACAAAATTTTACATAAAAGGGAAAGAATTTCCAAAGAGAAAAGGGGAAAGTTTGAAGGCACAGGAAAACGGAAGCATGAAATTTACTGATATTTTTAAGCTTCCGGAGGTGTTAAGAATTTTGAGGGTGATTTACTGTTGTTATGAGGGTGGGCTAACATTTCCTGAGGGGAGTTTGAAATTATTGAGATATTGGGTGGGAATTAAAAATCGTTCTAAACTATAGGGCCTAAAAAGCTTATAAAGTTCACAGAAAGAAATTTTGAATACTCTATTAGGGGTTGACCCTAGACACTGTTATTGGAGCGGAGGAGTAAATTCCGGGGGAGATTTGAAAGTAAAAGAAAAAGTTTGAGTACCGCTGAAATCCCCCCAAAATATTACAAAAATCGCCTTAAAAATCAGCTCCAAAAAATTCCAGTGGTGCGACTTGCACCACTGCACCAATGCTGTGGGCACCCCTGGTGGTAATGAGTCTTTCTGAAGACATTTTGAAAACCCTGGTCTTATTACCACTTTCCATTGTAATTTAAGGACGTTGTCCCAAAAATGTTTTAAGCAACTTATAGTTTGTGTATAGGTACGTTATTTTTAATGTATCCTCCAGGAAAAAAAATCTTCCCATTTTTCCGAATTAAACTCAAAAAATTGATAGTTTACCTGCGCAAAGACTACAGTTCAAACCATAAAGGCATTACACTAGAGGAGTCATGACATACACTACCCTGTAAAGAGAGGTCTATCTGGGCGAAAAAGATAGAAATAAAGATATAAAGGTAGATTAATAGACTCTGCCTTTGTTTTCTTCCGCGTGCACAATTGTTCTTTTAAGGCTGCAAATAAGTATGTTATTTACCAAATGTTGAGTCATTTTCACTATTGAGGAAACTCTAACTGTATTTTATTAATTTTCAAATATTGTAATTGCTCTCATTTCTACAGTTATTTATAGACCTTGTTTAACACTTTAAACTGCTTTAGAGATAGGCCTACGTTAAGCGATTATGGAGTTTCGCTGAAATTTTTAAAGCTCTGGGAGGGATTGATCTTCTGATCTACCCCCCGCCCGTAGTTACGCCATTGCTCCTCGGTATAAGTGAGCTTCATTTTTGTGACGTGTACAGAACAAACAAATACAAATCTGTGTCACAATCAAATCTGGCAGGGATAAAGAGTGTTAAATTTTGTGAAAGTAACCAAACATTAGGTCTATATAGCTATCAACTGTTGTGCTACTGGACTCACAGTGTTGCCAGTTCGTGGGGAAAACTTCAGTCTTATTACTGACTAAACAAACATTCCTCGCAGTGGTGTAACTAGAAACTGTTCCGGGGAAGGGGGACAGGATAACTTTAGGTTAAAGGTTAGACTCTCCATTTTCCTCAGGACAAATGACAAATGCAGGATTCTTCCCATATATTTTTTTTTAATATATTTAATAAATTCTTTGCGCCTCAAAGTTTTTAAGTAAACCGGCGGCTGTGTCCTGCAAATATGTACAGTATTTTTTAGACGTTGAGCGATTGCCGTTATTAAGAAAACTCTAACTTTATTTTATTCAATTACAAATATTGTAATTTCTTTTATTTCTACAATTATTTATAAGTCTTGTTTTAATACACGAAACTGTCTTAGAAATAGGCCTACGTGAATATGGAATTACGCCCAAATTTTTAATACCTCTGAGGGGGGGACTGATCCCATGATCCAGCCCCCAGTAGTTGCGCCACTGCCACGTATATATTGTATCTACGCAGCAAGGTGAGAGGACATAAATTGATGTAAAATGTTTACTACATGGGATTGAACCCATGATCCCGCCCCGTAGTTGCGCCACAGCCACGTGTATATTGTATCTACGCAGCAAGGTGAGAGGACATAAATCGATGTAAAATGTTTACTGCAAGGATGGATCCCCTGATCCCGCCCCCGTAGTTGCGCCACTGCCACGTGTATATTGTATCTACGCAGCAAGGTGAGAGGACATAAATCGATGTACAATGTTTACTGCAAGGATGGATCCCCTGATCCCGCCCCCGTAGTTGCGCCACTGCCACGTATATATTATATCTACGCAGCAAGGTGAGAGGACATAAATACATGTAAAATGTTTACTGCATGGGATGGATCCCCTGATCCCGCCCCCGTAGTTGCGTCACAGCCACGTGTATATTATATCTACGCAGCAAGGTGAGAGGACATAAATCGATGTAAAATGTTTACTGCATGGGATGGATCCCATGGTCCCGCCCGCGTAGTTGCGTCACAGTTACGTGTATATTGTATCTACGCAGCAAGGTGAGAGGACATAAATCGATGTAAAATGTTTACTGCATGGGATGGATCCCCTGATCCCGCCCCCGTAGTTGCGCCACTGCCACGTATATATTATATCTACGCAGCAAGGTGAGAGGACATAAATCGATGTAAAATGTTTACTGCATGGGATGGATCCCCTGATCCCGCCCCCGTAGTTGCGCCACTGCCACGTATATATTGTATCTACGCAGCAAGGTGAGAGGACATAAATCGATGTAAAATGTTTACTACATGGGATTGATCCCATGATCCCGCCCCCGTAGTTTCGCCACTGCCACGTATATATTGTATCTACGCAGCAAGGTGAGAGGACATAAATCGATGTAAAATGTTTACTGCATGGGATGGATCCCATGATCCCGCCCCCGTATTTGCGTCACAGCCACGTGTATATTATATCTACGCAGCAAGGTGAGAGGACATAAATCGATGTAAAATGTTTACTGCATGGGATGGATCCCATGATCCCGCCCGCGTAGTTGCGTCACAGCCACGTATATATTGTATCTACGCAGCAAGGTGAGAGGACATAAATCGATGTAAAATGTTTACTGCATGGGATGGATCCCCTGATCCCGCCCCCGTAGTTGCGCCACTGCCACGTATATATTATATCTACGCAGCAAGGTGAGAGGACATAAATCGATGTAAAATGTTTACTGCATGGGATGGATCCCCTGATCCCGCCCCCGTAGTTGCGCCACTGCCACGTATATATTGTATCTACGCAGCAAGGTGAGAGGACATAAATCGATGTAAAATGTTTACTACATGGGATTGATCCCATGATCCCGCCCCCGTAGTTGCGCCACTGCCACGTATATATTGTATCTACGCAGCAAGGTGAGAGGACATAAATCGATGTAAAATGTTTACTGCATGGGATGGATCCCATGATCCCGCCCCCGTATTTGCGTCACAGCCACGTGTATATTATATCTACGCAGCAAGGTGAGAGGACATAAATCGATGTAAAATGTTTACTGCATGGGATGGATCCCATGATCCCGCCCGCGTAGTTGCGTCACAGCCACGTGTATATTGTATCTACGCAGCAAGGTGAGAGGACATAAATCGATGTAAAATGTTTACTGCATGGGATGGATCCCCTGATCCCGCCCCCGTAGTTGCGTCACAGCCACGTGTATATTATATCTACGCAGCAAGGTGAGAGGACATAAATCGATGTAAAATGTTTACTGCATGGGATGGATCCCATGATCCCGCCCGCGTAGTTGCGTCACAGCCACGTGTATATTGTATCTACGCAGCAAGGTGAGAGGACATAAATCGATGTAAAATGTTTACTGCATGGGATGGATCCCATGATCCCGCCCGCGTAGTTGCGTCACAGCCACGTGTATATTGTATCTACGCAGCAAGGTGAGAGGATATAAATCGATGTAAAATGTTTACTGCATGGGATGGATCCCCTGATCCCGCCCCCGTAGTTGCGCCACTGCCACGTATATATTATATCTACGCAGCAAGGTGAGAGGACATAAATCGATGTAAAATGTTTACTGCATGGGATGGATCCCCTGATCCCGCCCCCGTAGTTGCGCCACTGCCACGTATATATTGTATCTACGCAGCAAGGTGAGAGGACATAAATCGATGTAAAATGTTTACTGCATGGGATGGATCCCCTGATCCCGCCCCCGTAGTTGCGCCACTGCCACGTATATATTGTATCTACGCAGCAAGGTGAGAGGACATAAATCGATGTAAAATGTTTACTACATGGGATTGATCCCATGATCCCGCCCCCGTAGTTGCGCCACTGCCACGTATATATTGTATCTACGCAGCAAGGTGAGAGGACATAAATCGATGTAAAATGTTTACTGCATGGGATGGATCCCCTGATCCCGCCCCCGTAGTTGCGTCACAGCCACGTGTATATTATATCTACGCAGCAAGGTGAGAGGACATAAATCGATGTAAAATGTTTACTGCATGGGATGGATCCCATGATCCCGCCCGCGTAGTTGCGTCACAGCCACGTGTATATTGTATCTACGCAGCAAGGTGAGAGGACATAAATCGATGTAAAATGTTTACTGCATGGGATGGATCCCCTGATCCCGCCCCCGTAGTTGCGTCACAGCCACGTGTATATTATATCTACGCAGCAAGGTGAGAGGACATAAATCGATGTAAAATGTTTACTGCATGGGATGGATCCCATGATCCCGCCCGCGTAGTTGCGTCACAGCCACGTGTATATTGTATCTACGCAGCAAGGTGAGAGGACATAAATCGATGTAAAATGTTTACTGCATGGGATGGATCCCATGATCCCGCCCGCGTAGTTGCGTCACAGCCACGTGTATATTGTATCTACGCAGCAAGGTGAGAGGATATAAATCGATGTAAAATGTTTACTGCATGGGATGGATCCCCTGATCCCGCCCCCGTAGTTGCGCCACTGCCACGTATATATTATATCTACGCAGCAAGGTGAGAGGACATAAATCGATGTAAAATGTTTACTGCATGGGATGGATCCCCTGATCCCGCCCCCGTAGTTGCGCCACTGCCACGTATATATTGTATCTACGCAGCAAGGTGAGAGGACATAAATCGATGTAAAATGTTTACTGCATGGGATGGATCCCCTGATCCCGCCCCCGTAGTTGCGCCACTGCCACGTATATATTGTATCTACGCAGCAAGGTGAGAGGACATAAATCGATGTAAAATGTTTACTGCATGGGATGGATCCCCTGATCCCGCCCCCGTAGTTGCGTCACAGCCACGTGTATATTATATCTACGCAGCAAGGTGAGAGGACATAAATCGATGTAAAATGTTTACTGCATGGGATGGATCCCATGATCCCGCCCGCGTAGTTGCGTCACAGCCACGTGTATATTGTATCTACGCAGCAAGGTGAGAGGACATAAATCGATGTAAAATGTTTACTACATGGGATTGATCCCATGATCCCGCCCCCGTAGTTGCGTCACTGCCACGTATATATTGTATCTACGCAGCAAGGTGAGAGGACATAAATCGATGTAAAATGTTTACTACATGGGATTGATCCCATGATCCCGCCCCCGTAGTTGCGCCATAGCCACGTGTATATTATATCTACGCAGCAAGGTGAGAGGACATAAATCGATGTAAAATGTTTACTGCATGGGATGGATCCCCTGATCCCGCCCCCGTAGTTGCGCCACTGCCACGTATATATTGTATCTACGCAGCAAGGTGAGAGGACATAAATCGATGTAAAATGTTTACTACATGGGATTGATCCCATGATCCCGCCCCCGTAGTTGCGCCATAGCCACGTGTATATTATATCTACGCAGCAAGGTGAGAGGACATAAATCGATGTAAAATGTTTACTGCATGGGATGGATCCCATGATCCCGCCCCCGTAGTTGCGCCACTGCCACGTATATATTGTATCTACGCAGCAAGGTGAGAGGACATAAATCGATGTAAAATGTTTACTGCATGGGATTGATCCCCTGATCCCGCCCCCGTAGTTGCGCCACTGCCACGTATATATTGTATCTACGCAGCAAGGTGAGAGGACATAAATCGATGTAAAATGTTTACTCCATGGGATGGATCCCCTGATCCCGCCCCCGTAGTTGCGCCACTGCCACGTATATATTGTATCTACGCAGCAAGGTGAGAGGACATAAATCGATGTAAAATGTTTACTGCATGGGATGGATCCCATGATCCCGCCCCCGTAGTTGCGCCACTGCCACGTATATATTGTATCTACGCAGCAAGGTGAGAGGACATAAATCGATGTAAAATGTTTACTGCATGGGATGGATCCCCTGATCCCGCCCCCGTAGTTGCGCCACTGCCACGTATATATTGTATCTACGCAGCAAGGTGAGAGGACATAAATCGATGTAAAATGTTTACTACATGGGATTGATCCCATGATCCCGCCCCCGTAGTTGCGCCATAGCCACGTGTATATTATATCTACGCAGCAAGGTGAGAGGACATAAATCGATGTAAAATGTTTACTGCATGGGATGGATCCCATGATCCCGCCCCCGTAGTTGCGCCACTGCCACGTATATATTGTATCTACGCAGCAAGGTGAGAGGACATAAATCGATGTAAAATGTTTACTGCATGGGATTGATCCCCTGATCCCGCCCCCGTAGTTGCGCCACTGCCACGTATATATTGTATCTACGCAGCAAGGTGAGAGGACATAAATCGATGTAAAATGTTTACTCCATGGGATGGATCCCCTGATCCCGCCCCCGTAGTTGCGCCACTGCCACGTATATATTGTATCTACGCAGCAAGGTGAGAGGACATAAATCGATGTAAAATGTTTACTGCATGGGATGGATCCCATGATCCCGCCCCCGTATTTGCGCCACTGCCACGTATATATTGCATCTACGCAGCAAGGTGAGAGGACATAAATCGATATAAAATGTTTACTATATGCCAGGATGAAGCAATTACCGGTACGGCAATAACGCACTACAAAGTCGGTTGGTTGAACAGCATTAGTTACACTCGCGTATCGGTACGTGTTCCAATTAGCCGGCTGTATCTTTAGGAGAAGAAGAAGGAGATCAATTTGTGTTGGTGGCACTAATAGACGACGCCGACAAAGAATAACTAACACACACGCCGTAAGAGATATTGACACGTGTTACTGTTGTTGTTGTTGTTATTGGTGTTTGTTGTTTTCCATTAATTACTCCCATTAGTGTTATGTTAATCGTTCCGTTCTGCTGCTAGTATTACACACACGCGCGCGCGAGCGCACACATGTTCACACCTGATTTGTCACGGCTGTCGTCACTCTCCCTGATCGACAACGCACGCACACGCACACACACAAGTGTAAATGGTTGGCAGGACTTATTGATGGCTAAGCTACTTGCCAACTGATCTACGGCCCATGGCTTCGATTCCGTATAGAGCTATAAAATCAGGTACGCTTTTCAAACCCCAAGTCGGTTCGTCCTGTGAATATGAATACCAATGCCAACTTCAAAGTTACGAATACAACCGGGACACTTACTTCTTTATGATTCCAACTGTAAGTAACGTGCAATTCCTCTTCTGCATAATCTTTGGTCGTTCCAAAACTAGTGTGTGTCATCATGATCATCAACTTTCCAAGGATTAAACGTGAAAAGATTGTTCGGGATCTCATGTTATTGATATTAGAGGTGCTCCACAAACTGATCAATCCCCCGCTTCCTTCCTAGGCTCCTGGCTTCCTATCCTAGAAAGTTTAGGCTTCCGAATCCGCACGATTTCTGTCACCCAACGTGATTAGCTGCTTCATCCAGTTTCTGCGATACCGGACGATAATATCTAAAATACATGTTATCTTTAATTCCTGACCGAATTTCATTGTTTCTGCTACATTTCATATTGTGTGTGTGTGTGTGTGTGTGTGTGTGTGTGTGTGTGTGTGTGTGTGTGTGTGTGTGTGTGTGTGTGTGTGTGTGTGTGTGTGTGTGTGTGTGTGTGTGTGTGTGTGTGTGTGTGTGTGTGTGTGTGATCCTCAGTTTTTCGAAAGTGTGTCCTTTCCGGGTTGAGTCCCACACTGTATTTTGCTGTTTTCCACAACGTTTCGATAGATCCACCTCAGCCGTCTTCAGGCAGATTCCTCCTCTGTGATTTCTTTTGGAATTCTTTTTACCTGGGAATGGTCAGACAAAGGTTAAGATTAATTATATCGACAAAGCTATCGAGGAGGAAGCAAACTGAAGACGGCAGAGATGGATCTGCCGAAACGTTGCGGACAACAACAAACAACGCAGTACTCTGTTCTGAAAAAGGTCACATTACATTATGTATACATAAATACATAGTACATACATACACACATACATATATATACATATATATTGCAACTGGACTTTGTTGGTGTGTTTTACTGGTATCGCCAATTTTGGGCAACAGCGAGTATTAATACTGTTCAGTTTACACACACAAAGACCAATGCAATTTTAATTAGACTTACCTTAACTGAATTTACTTTTACTTCTCTGCTATACTTATATTCTGTAGACCTGTGTGTGAGAATGTGATGGATGGGTGTTATTTTTGAAATCATTACTTCTAACTCTTTAGTTATTATAAAAATTGTGTTTAATGTTTGTCTTTTTATTTTACTTTACTTTAACTCTTTAAATGACTCTACTTCAATTTGCTCTGTTACCTTACTTTACTAATTACATAAATTTATTTTTTTATAGTCTCTGAAATTGTTGTCTTTCTTGTCTACTGTCTTTTGAATTCAAACTTAAATATTTAATACTCTACTTGTTACTGTAGTTCCGGCGTCTATCTCATGGGCGTTTCTGGGTTTGAATGTTCCAATTGTTCCTCTTCTTGTTCATCCAGTCTCCGTGGTGTGGATATGTGTACAGCTTCCCTGATGTGGAGTGTTCTCAGCTTCCCTGATGTGGAATTGTACTGCCTCCCTGATGTGGAATTGTACTGCCTCCCTGAGGTGGAATTGTACTGCCTCCCTGATGTGGAATTTTTACGTTCAGATGCTATTTTTTTACACTATGGTTGATTTCTATGAACGGAGTCGCTTCCACGTTAAGTTCGAGTGTTTTTACGTTTAACTTGTCGCGTGATTGTTCTCACTACGCACTGCTCGGGCTAGTAATTCACAACCGATGTTCCGTATTAGTGTTTTACTGCAAACTATTCGAACTGGTTTGTTTAACATAGACTTTCCGAACTACTGTTTTAAAGCGGACTACTCGAACCGGTGGTTTAATGCAGACTGAATTGCTTTGAGCGCGTTAGCGACGTCGCTCTGTATTTTCCCGCTAGTTTAATGACACTCTACCCTTATTGGTTTATCACTGTCACGGGTTGTTGTTCACGCTCTGATAGGTTCTTTTTAAACTGTTTTTACATTTGAAATATTGATACACAATTACACAATTCTTATTATTATGTTTTCTTAACTCTTTTTTTTACTTAATCTTATACATTGTTTCTTATTATACTAAAGCAGAGCATTGCTTTATGCACTGTATTTTCTATTTTGCTATACGCATATGTGACGGTTGTCATATTGTGACTATTCGTCCTGTCACAATATATATATATATATATAGGCCTATACAATTATTACCTTATAACTGCAATAAATATTGAAAACAGGTATAACAGAGTTAACAAATGTATGGTGCATGCGCCACGTCGTAATAAGACGTCAAATTCATCTGTCGGCGTCAGATACGCAATTGATTTGATGTATATTCGATGTATAATGAATGCTACGATACATAGTCGTACCAATAGTGGGGTTCAGAGACTGTTGCACAAAAACCAATAGTGCTGCTGAAACTGACAAGCGACTTGTAAGATTTGTGTGACACACGTTGTAACAGGCAGGATAGTTGGGTAGTCGTCTGTTTAGGGAAAGGCAACGGTGAAGAGCGAAGCTGTCACGCAGCAGTGATGAAGAAGTGAACGCAAAAATTAACGTGTGGAAACGAAACGTTAGATATGAAATGTCCAAGTTCTAAACAAAGATTCTGTGTGAAGGGCCATTCAGTCTAAGTTACGTCTGGGCGGGGTTTGCCTGAAACGAGTAAGTTACTTAAAATACCTCGTCGACTGGCCATTATTAATTATGGGTTTGATAGGCATACTGGAAATATATTATCCGCGATAAGAACTTTGGGATGGCGTTGTGGTAAAGTCAGACAACTGGAATTTCATAAGATGATAGCGGTACTTATACCGTTGTTATATGGATGATGAAACCAGCATTCAGTCAGCAAAATCCAAGTCCCTCTAGTCTAGTAAGGGCTACAGACGAGATCAACTTATGGATGTTGTTGTTCGCGTGGACGTAGCATTTTCTCCTGAGTCGAGCGATTTATGTTTATTGTAAGGTCATGCGTTAAGAAATGCCAGAGGACTACTTTTCCACTATACACCTTTATTTTGGAAGGCTCAGTGTCGCCAATTATAGGAGAACAGGTCGTGTTTTTAGAGAAAGACGAACAAATTGGGATGATCGTGACAAAAACGAAGTGATGGCATGGGCGAAGTATTATCGTCCAAACAGTGATGGTATTCGTTCAGTGGAAGAAGTGAATGCAAAAATTCGTGTAAAAATCAAGAATTTAATGTTTTAGATTTGTCTATTCAATTTCCTCTTACGCTCAGTGATTTATGATACTTTTGCTGACAAACTTTGTTACATAAGATCAGGTGGCAAAACTGTTTTCAAGCAGAAACGTCTGATTTCATCTCAAGCCTTTTTGCAGAGTTTTGTAGAGCATCCATATACTTCTGTCTAGGCCTCCCTCTCCCACTACGTCCCTCAGTAATTCCCTCGAACAGGATGGTGAACCAGCTTGAATGGGGTAGCATACTACTTCTCCATTCTCCAATGGTTTCAATCGGAATCCTTTCATTCACTCCCTTCAAAACCTCATCGTTGAACACTCTTTCTGCCCTCGGTATCTTAAGGCTCTCACGCAGCACCACATCTCAAAAGCCTCCAAGTAACGTTTCTTCAATTTCCTCAGGGCCCAGACCAGATTTCTGAGTCATATGTGCACATCTGCTCCAAACAAAACTTATTGGAGGAGTAACTACCCCGTTAAAAAACTTCGGTCCATCTGATACCGGATGGCAGCACCCAGTAAGGGCTGCAGCCTAGTTGCAGGTAAAAAACAGCTAACTGTCTAAAAGGTGGTAAAGGATTATCCCAACAGTGGAGAGAGCCGAACAGACTAGCGCCGAGTGCAAGCTCAGAGGCATTAAGGCGGGAGCTCCACCACTGCGCGGCATCCCCAACGCAGCCAAGGAAGACTTTATTGCTGGCAGAAATCAACATGGCTTCGGTACTGGGACAGAATTTAATGGTAACGGACTGGAAATTAACAAAAGCAGTAAGTAAATTGCTGGGATTGATCTTGGTACCAGTGGCGTCGTAATGAAATGGGACGTGGGTACTAGTAAGAAGAAAATTACGTCCGGCGAAAGGAAATTTCTCGGTGCTATAAAAGGCTGCACACTAAGCGACAGAATAAGTAACTAAAATTGTAAAATTGAAAAAGAATTGCAAAATTTTTAAATTGGAAAATAAAATTAATGATAACAAAGGTTATCGTTTAGAAGAATGCAGCAGGACCGTCTTCCCCGTATCGCTCTGAACTACAAACCCAAAGGTCAGCGAAGTGTCGGACGTCCGAGGACTAGTTTGATTTTCCGGAACAGGCGCAACGGAGTCGTGAAGTGGAGAAGAAGAAGAAGAAGAAGAAGAAGAAGAAGAAGAAGAAGAAGAAGAAGAAGAAGAAGAAGAAGAAGAAGAAGAAGAAGAAGAAGAAGAAGAAGAAGATTTTCTGCAATAAGAAAGCCATATTTTTGTTTGATTTTATAGAAAGCAGAACGAATACCAATGATGACACTGTAAAACACTGTTGAACCTTAGACGTGACTCATTATCCAATGGGGTCGACACCATTTGGACACGATAGCCATTGGTAGAAGAGACATGGGTCATCCTAGGATGAGATGGGTGCCGAAACAGGGTTATATAACCTAATCCTTGAAGTGAAGAAGAAGAAGAGATCTTTAATGTATTCTTATTTCAAAGCGCATCTTACTTAAAATAGAAACAAGCCTCTAACATAGATAGGCTACATAATTTTTTTCACCTGATCGTAAAGGTGGCTTCTTGTTGTGCTATCTATCTTCAGTAATTCTGTGAAAGTTAATGTCGTCATTATTCCCGGTTGCAACAACTTTCATTAAATACTCGTATTAAACTGCGTTAACTAGTAATTACAAGTTAATACGCGACGCGTTCGTACGATGACCGCGGATTGCGTTATGCGCACTTCACCATTTTACACACGTTATAAAAACAGATTTAATTAAAAACAGTCGTGTTTATAGTGTCCGTCTCCAGAGGCTAAAAAAACTTGACAATTCACATGGCCGTGGAAAGTGGGCCTCTCGCTAAGCGATATTATTCCGCGCATGCGTTCTGCAAACCGCTCATTAATAATGATATTAATTATGGTCATTCGTCTCTATGCAGCCAGATGAGATATTCAATAA
Source organism: Magicicada septendecula (assembly GCA_034769895.1). NCBI lineage: Eukaryota > Metazoa > Arthropoda > Insecta > Hemiptera > Cicadidae > Magicicada > Magicicada septendecula. The sequence goes on along the minus strand of CM068371.1, from coordinate 481,764,212 downwards.
CGTAGTTATTCAATAATTTGAAATTTAATTAAAGTTAGTATCGTAAAAGTGGATCAGGGTATCGGTGGCGCTAGATTATTAACTAATGTTATATCTCACATCTTCTAAGATTGAAAACATGCATTCACGTAGAATGTGCAATTACAGAAACCGTACCACGAGTTCGATGACAGGTCGACGTACGATATACGAACGGATGATTCATTTTGTTCTTCTTAAGAGGAAAAACGGGTGCTTAATCGTTTTTTGAGAGATTACAAAGTTGTTTAATTAACTTCTGATACAAACTAATTGGAGATTGGTTAGTCAAGAAAGCCTTGAAAGGAGCTGGTGACGCCACGATAGGAAGGAAGTCATTTCCACCATCAAACATGCGGATGGCCAGGTGCTGCTGTCGACGAACGAAGAAATCCTTCAAGATATGATGAACAGACTGGTGGGAACACGAAATAACTATAAAATGCTAGTGAACATGGACAAGTCAAAAATGACAAGAATTTCGAGGAAGGAAGAACCGCTGACAATCTTCGTAAGAAATCAAGAACTATAATATGTTGATCAGATTAAGAATTACTAGGAAAACTTATTTAAAATATGGCTGTGATAGATTGTGCACATTTTCCAATACAGAAAAAATATAAATGCGACGATTCGACCACAAAACAATCGGCAGCCCTTATCAGGCTAATTATATGTAATCAGGACCGTTATCAGGCTCTTACTAAGACATGTAAAGAAATGAATAATACTCGATCAACCCGTGATAGAGAGCGATATTCTTCTTCTTAATTGGCGCTACAGCTCTTGGAGAGACTTGACCTCCTGGACAACCTGCCTCCAGTCGTCTCGATTCTCTGCTCTCAGTCTCCATCTTCTTACAGCGAGTCTGGACAGGTCGTCCTCAAGATCATCCAACCATCGTTTTCTGGGCCGACCCCTCTATCTTCTTTCACCAGGTTTCCCCGTAAACATTTTCTTCAATGTGGATGTCTCTAACATTCTCTGGACATGCCCTGCCCACCGGACTTCACTTTTCTTTATGTCAGTGACGATATCTGGTTCTACATAGATTTGCTGGATTTCTGCATTTGTCCTTATTCTCCATGTTCCTTGGACGTTCACTGCACCAAATATCCTCTTGAGGAATTTTCTGTCCCACCTGCGCAACCACTCTTCCTCTGTCACTGTCATTGTTCAAGTGCCGGACCCGTACATGACCACTGGCTTACAAACTGTTTTATAGAGACGAATCTTGGTTGCTCTGCTTATGTTTTTACACTTAAATATTTTTTGTAGCGAGAAGTAACATCTGTAGCGATAATACTCGTGTCAAAATAATAATAATAACAAAACTTGGCGCATAACATATAATCAAAAGATAAAGTAATCTATATGTGAATGCACACTATGAAAACATATACAACACTCACAAAACACGAGCACAATGAGCACGAACACTTGCACACCACCAAGGTCAACAAACCATTGCGACAAAGGCGTAATATCCGTACTCATAAGATAACTATAGCTTACTGCAATTAAAATAGTTCGTACTCGCATAAATAATTAGCCTAATTACTTCATTCAACTTTCTTTTCTATATTTGACAAGTATATTTTTTAATGTTTAATATATCTTTCTATTTATCCCACTGTGGTTAGGGTAGTTGACCCCCTCGCTGCGCTATTGGTTATATATAATTTTTATTGCCATAACAATCGTATGACGTACAGCAATCCGTTTTGTGTTTCCGTAGGAAAACACGGCAAGAATATTCTCTCGTGTTAACGATATTATATTCTTTGCGTTGCTAAAAAAAAAACAAAAATGTAACTGTTCAATTACCACTACGTCTAAGCACATAATCGCACAGACAAACTAGAAAACCTACAAAGGTGAAATCAGATTTAGCCGTCTTAAGCAAACAAAAAGAAAAAAAACATTAAATTAGGTCACAATTTTTTCGCGTCTTGTGAAAAACGACAGTCACAGTGACAAGCCACTTTCTTCGGTGCCCACTAAACAACTAACTACTTACCACTTACTTAACGTGAAACAACTAATATTCGCTTTCAAAATAATTAATTTAATATAATCAGATTTTTTACAAGAAAACTAATAATGTAATCTCTGTGCGCATTATTAAACTTTCACTGCATTTCACTTCACTCGTAATTTCCACTTTCCTCTCGGCGGTAACTGGGAGTCGTGTGTTCGATGCTCTGTCATTACAAAAATTACTGTTGCGTGAATCGAAATTACGGCCCTGTTCAGAACAGGATTAACAGGATTAGGGCACAGATACTAATAAAAAGAGTGTTCCGTAAAACTGAAATAGTTAACTGGGGATATATGTTTTTTTTTTTTAATCTACATGTCTCAACAATTTTTATTTATTTTTCTTTTCAACTATCAGTTTCTTAAATTTAATATTACCTTTCCATTTCCTTTCTACATTAAACGTATTCGTAAAAAAAAAACGATTTACATTTCCTCATTCAACACATTGTTAGTTCATAAATTATTAAATATCAGTATGGAGAACCATACATGACTTACATGTACTAAGATTTATATTTACAATCATTTACGAAATGAAATGTTTCCATAGAAACTACTTTTTTCCACTTATTGCTTCAGCCTTATCCACAGGACTGTGGTTACTAACGTATACCACCACACGTTACCGCACTCGATTTTCACTGATGATGGCAGTCGACGGCACTGCCGAAACGACTGGTTTTGCAGAAAACATTGGACTACGGCCAAACAGGCCGGGACGGAATTTTAACAACAAACTACTACTTTGTTATTTCTTTTATGAATTTGCTAACTGCTATAATTTTTTCTTGTTCGACTAAGCTTTTCGTCATTGCTGACATCTTCAGGTCTTAAACAGGTTGTTTAAGACCTGAAGATGTCAGCAATGACGAAAAGCTTAGTCGAACAATAAAAAATTATAGCAGTTAGCAAATTCATAAAAGAAATAGTAAGGATGGCTGCTAATTTAAACAATACGAAGAATACTACTTTGTTACCGATAACGTAGTACACATATAAAAATTATCCCCTCCCCCTTCAACTATAATTTTCATTTATAGAAAATTACCCCCACCCCGTTCAACTAGTCTCTTCATTTATAGATATTTCATCTACGTTTCTACAGTGGATTATTAAGATCTTATGAGGATATTTTATTTATCAAAATTAAGTACTTTACTCTTGTTACAACAAAAAATGTTTCAGGTAAACTGCCCTTTCCCCGTAACCGATCTTCACCAGAATCAATAGGCCTTGATTCTTCTACAACTCAGGCATATATGTAAAAAAATATTTGATTCTGTATGAATTTACGGCAGTTATCGTTCGTCATGAAAATATTTCTCTTGTTGCAATATAAAACGTTGCAGGTAAACTACCCCTTTTCCTTAACCGATCTTTACCAAAATCAACAGACCTTGAGTACTCTATAATTCTGGTAGGTGTGCAAAAAAGTATTTGATTCTGTTTGAATTTACGGCAGTTATCGTTCGTCGTAGAAAAAATTACCCTTGTTATCACATAAAACGTTGCAAGTAAACTACCCCTTATCCTTCACCGATCTTCACCAAAATCAACTGACATTGAGTTCTCTACAGCTCAGGAAGGCATGCATAACATTATTTGATTCTGTTTGAATGTGCGGCAGTTATCGTTCGTCATAGAAACAATTACTCTTGTTAAAACATTAACAGTGGCAGGTAAACTACCCCTTTCCCTTAACCGATCTTCACCAAAATAAATAGACCTTGCGTACTCTACAAATCAAGCACACATATAAAAAATTGTTTGATTCTGTTCGAATTTTCGGCAGGTGTCGTTCTTCATGAAAAACGTTCTCTTGTTACAACATAAAATGTTCCCGGTAAACTACCCCTTTCCCTTAACCGATCTTCACCAAAATCAACAAGCCTTCAGTCTTTTACAATTAGGGAACGTATGCAAAAAAATATTTGATTCTGTTTGAATGTGCGGCAGTTATCGTTCGTCATAGAACAAAATTTCCGTTGTTAAAACATAAAATGTTGCAGGTAAACTACCCTTTTCCCTTAACCGATCTTTACTAAAATCAACAAACATTGAGTTCTCTATAGCTCAGGAAGGTATGCAAAACATTATTTGATTTTGATTGAATTTACGGCAGTTATCATTCGTCATACCGGTAAACTACCCCTTTCCCTAACTCGATCTTCAACAAAAACAATAGGTCTTGAGAAATCTACAATCCAGGGCTGTATGCAAAACATTATTTGATTCTGTTTGAATTTGCGGCTGTTATAGTTTGCCATAGAAAATACCCTTGTTAAAACATAAAACGTTGCAGGTAAACTACCCCTTTTCCTTAACCGATCTTCAGCAAAAACAAAACGTCTTGAGAACTCTACAATTTAGGGCTGTATGCAAACAATTATTTGATTCTGTTTGAATTTGCGGTTGTTATCGTTTGCCATAAAAAATACCCTTGTTAAATCATAAACGTTGCCGGTAAACTACCCCTTTCCCTTAACCGATCTTCACCAAAAACAATAGGTCTTGAGAACTCTATAATTCAGGGCTGTATGCAAAACATTATTTGATTCTGTTTGAATTTGCGGCTGTTATCCGTTTCCCATAAAAAAAACTACTCTTGATTTAAAAAAAACGTTGCAGGTAAACTACCCCTTTCCCTTAACCAATCTTCACCAAAAACAATATGTCATGAGTACTCTACAAATCAGGGCTGTAAGCAAAAAATTATTTTATTCTGTTTGAATTTGCGGCTGTTATCGTTTGCCATAGAAACAAAATCTACAGATAGACACACAGACACTTTTCGAAAAATGACTTTTTTCATGTTTTGAGTGTAGTACAATCATAATCTGCAATAATCTCGAACACGATTTTTTTTTTGCATCACCGTACTTCCATTTCCTTAAGGAACATGGAAGTAAAAACGACAATGCGTTTGACTTTACTAGTTGTTCTATTTCGTTTTCCGCCAATATGATATTTAAATAAAATATAGGCCTTCTTGAAACGTTTTCAACTACAAAAGATATTATATTTTTAAATAGTGTTATAAAATGTGTTATTTGATTTTAAAGATCAAAGTGTCATTCCTATAACAATACAAAGAGATAGGCTGGTATTAAAACAAGTACATTTAAGAGTTTACAAGCACATGCAAGTACAAAACCCAATAGTCTAATTAACTACTAGCGCAATTAACTAATAGCCCGATTGTCTAATACCCCAACTAACAAACTAATTTAATGAACAGTTGAATTTATGAGTATTTCAATTATATAATCGTTCAATTAACTATTATTCCAATTCACTAATAGCCCGATTAACTAATAGTAAAAAATATGAGTAGGCTAATTAAATAATAGTTCAAACTACTAATTGTCCAATTAACTAATATCCCGCTTAATTAATAGTACAACTGACTATTAGGTGAAATTAATAGTAGTGCAGTTAAATAATAGCCCAATAAAATTGATCAACTAACACTTTAAATTAATAGTTTTTCAATTAACTAATAGTTGAAAACAATAACAGGCTAAATAATAGTTAAATCAGCTAATAGCACAATTAATTAATAGTCCATTAATTAATAGTTGAAATTAATAATAGTCCAATTAACTAATACCCCTATTGACTAATAACCAAACTAACTAATAGTTGAAATTAATAGTAGTTCAATTAAATACTCGTCCAATCAACTAATCGCCCAAATAACTAATAGCCCAATTAACTAATAGCCTGATTAACTAATAGTTGAAACTAATAGTAGGCTACTTAAATAATAATTTATTCAACTACTAGTCCCATTAACTAACAGCTCTATTAACTAATAGTAAAATTAACTAATAGTTAAAGATAATAATGTGCCGATTAGCTAATAGTCTAATAACTAATACCAATATTAACTAATAGTACAAGTAACTAATAGTTGAACATAATAATGGGCTACTTAAATAATAGTATATTCAACTGGTACTCCAATTAACTAATAGCTCTGTAGCTAACAGCCGCTTACTAATAGTTCAATTAACTAATAGATGAAAACAAAAGTGGGCTAATTAAATATTAGTTCACTCAACAAATGGCCGAGTAAACTAATAGTACAATTAATTAATATTCCAATTAATTAATAGTTCAATTAACTAATAGTTGATAGTAATAGCAGTTAAATTAAATAATCGTTGAACCAACTGATATTCCAATTAAATAATAACCCGATTAACTAATAGTCCCCGTAACTATTCTAATAGTTGAAGATAAGAGTGGGCCAATTACCTAAAAGTCTAAATATCTAATAGTGAATTAACTAATAGTCTGGTTGACTAATAGTCCATTTAACTAACAGTTGGAATTAATAGCAGTTCAATTAAATAAACGTTCGATTATCTAATAGGCCAATTAACTAATAGCCCGATTAACTAATAGTTGAAAAAAATAGTAGTTCAATTAAATAATCGTTCACTCAACTAATGGCGAAATTAACTAACAGTCCAATTAACTAATAACTCTATTAACTAATAGTTGAAAATAATAGTAGGCTAATTAAAGCATAGTTCACAATTAACTGATCCCTCAATTAACTAATAGTCCAATTAACTAATAGTTTAAATTAATCATAGTACAATTAAATAATCGTTTAATGAACTAATAGTCCAAGTAAGTAATAGTTGAAAATAATAGTGGGCTAATTAAGTAATAGTTTATTTAACTAATAGTCCTATTACCTAGTAGTTTAGATTAATAATTAATAGTTGTTCTTCTTATTAATAATTAATAGTTAATTATTAATAGTCAACTTTTAATAATAATTAATAGTCCCATTATATAATAGGCCAATTAATTATAGCGCAATTAACTAATAGCCCGATTGACTGATAGCCCAATTAACTAATAGTTGACTTAATAATAGTTCAATTAAATAATCGTTCAATCAACTAATAGCGTAATTAACCAATAGCCCGATTGACTAATCTTCTAATTTACTAATATCGTCCAATTGCGCTAATCGGAATAACTTTTCGATAGTGGTACGTAACAGTAATAATTCTCTTTGTAATTAACTAATAGTTGAAAATAATAATATTCCAATTAACAAATAGCCCAATTAACTAATGGCGCAATTCAATAATAATTTAAAATAGTATTAGGCTAATGAAATAATAGTTTAATCAAGTAGTAATCCAATTAACTAATATACCGTTTAACTAATCATCAAATTAATTAATAATTGAAAATAGTAATAGGCCAATTAACGTATAATCCAATTAACTAATAGCGCAATTAACTAATAGCGCAATTAACTAATAATTTAAAATAGTATTTGGCTAATGAAATAATAGTTTAATCAAGTAATCGCCCAATTAACTAATAGTTGAAATTAATAGTAGTTCAATTAAATAATCCTTCAATTTAACTAACAGCCCGATTAATTAGTAGTCCAATTAACTAATATCCCGATTAATTAATTGATAAAAATAATAGTAGGCTAATTAAAGGATAGATCAATCAACTAATGCCTCAATTATCTAATAGGCCAATTAACTAATAGCCCGATTAACTAATCGTTAAAAATAATAGTAGGGTGATTAAAGAATAGTTCAATCAACTAATGGCTAAATTATCTAATAGGCCAATCAACTAATAGTAAAATTAACTAATAGTCTAATTAACTAATAGCCCGATTAACTAATAGTTAAAAATAATAGTAAGCTAATTAAATAATAAATAGTTTAATCAACTAATGGCCCAATTATATAATAGGCCAATTAACTGATAGCGCAATTAACTAACTGCTCATGTGGTACAGTACCTATTCTTAAGAAATTAAAACAGAATGTCTGTCATAACTAGAGGAGAGGATGTTTGCTTGATACTGGATAAAAATATATGCAAGGATCACAAACCACCGTCTGCGGACTATTTTCGAGCATCTAATTTTTGAAGAGCAAAATGTACAGACAGTGCTTTTATTATTACACAAATCATTGAGAACCATCGCGAGTTCAATAAGAAACGCATATAGCTTTCGTTCATTTTGAGAAGGCCTTTAATAGAGTAGGTAGAATTTCTTGTGGCAAGTATTAGAAGAACGCGAATACCCTCAACAACGTACAAGAACTATACAATGCCTGTATAATGGCACAAGAATAGCTGTCGGAAATAGTTGTAAGATATCTCAACAAATATCTGTGAATCAATGTGTTAGACAAGGATGAAGTATGTCACCTACTCTTTTTAACATTTATATTGACGATCTGGTAAGGTGGGTATGGGTACCAGATCTCCGTGTTGACTACGGAGGTGGGTATGGGTAGAGACAGAGGCTCGGGTAGTTTGAGGGCTAGGGACCGAACGAATTCAGTGAGAGAATGAACCTTCAGCCCTCGCCTGACAGCACCATTTCTGACAAACCGGCAAACCGGGGAGCGTTGGTCCGGGACTGGAATGCTTCCATACGGACAACAACGGGTGGGCTGAGTAGAGACCAAAATTCAGGCGCTACGTATGTAAGGATAGCTCTAAGGAAGAGCAGACAGGCACTGAACTCCGATGAGAGAGTAATGGGTATATCTTGGCTTTGGCGCCGCGGCCATGCTGGAGACTCTGGTATACGTGGACACGAAGCTTCGTCTCCGGTCAAGAGTGACGCCCAACTGTTTCGAAGACCGTTTCCATTCGACTGGTTTCCGTTTAGGAAGTGGGGCTGGCTGGCTTCGGGAAGTAAGTTTGCGTCTGGTATACATTGTTAGCAACAAACCAAAATTCGTTGTCGAAGTTGAGATTATAATATGAAAAATTACAATGATGCTACTGACACAAGCTTCTAAAACTGTCTCCCTCTTTCTAATCTATTTAAATCCAGATAATGGACACAATGAGTGCTACTGATTTACTTACTCATTCATTATACAAATTATTCTGACACAACAATGAGAGAATCTTAATTTTGGGCGGATGTTACTAATAGTGATATGAACAACAAAGGAGAATTAACATCTAACATGTCAATGAACAGTGTTCTGACTTTAATTGTTAATTATTGTTTGCCAGTTGATGACGTATTTTGCAAATCGTAAAAAAATCGAACTAAACTCCGTATAACCTCATCTTATCATAAAACCACAAATACACAGTTTTTTTTTAGAAAGCCATACACGATATGAAAATATCAAGGTTTCAGATGGTGTATGGCGTCATACATAGAACGCTGAGGAAAAATACAAGGAAAGAGATAAGGCTTAAATTTTATAAAACAATGGCAGTGCCTGTTTTACTGTATGGATGTGGAAAATGGGTTCCTACAATGAAGATTAAAAACCAGATTCAAACTTCGGAAAATAAGTTTCTCAGAATAACAAAGGATTGCAGGAGACAGGAGCGTTTGCGCAATGAGGATATTAGAGAAGAGCTACAGGTATTCTCCATAAATCGTAAAATGCAGACATATCGCAGGGAATCGTTACACCATCTGGACAGAATGGAGGATGGACGACTACCTAAGGTTGCGTTTCGATACAAACCATTTGGTACAAGAGATGTAGGAAGGCCGACAGCGAGACACTCTGTGAAGACGGAACAGGCAAAGTGCCTACTCCGTGAGGTGCAGAAGAAGAAGAAATTACACGATATGAAATTTTTAGTGCGTATTTTGAATTCAGCGCCCAAAAATACATACACAAATAAGTTCATGGAAAACGTTTATCGCTGGTAACCTGTGTTATTTATTAATTTCTATTTCAAACAACGAAAAGAAAATTTCTTCATTGCGAAAGAAATATTCCATTCTACTTCTGAGCGGACGAGAGCGCGCGTGCAAGTGTGTATGTGTGTGTGTGAGTGCGCGCGTGCTGAACTTGGTATTCTGTAATGCGTGCGGTCTATATATTGACGTGTACGCAGACAATAAGACAATAGACAACAAGGCTCTATTGTTGCAACAACGAAATCAAGTATTCCTATCACGCAGTACGACTACACCATACTTCTCACAGCGCTCGGCAGCATCACTCATCCCGCCTGTCTGTCCGATTTGTCAAATCGTGATGAAGAAAAAGAAATTTACACACCACGCGCACGCCCTCTACACGATTCTGCTCGAAACTGTAACGCACGTGCGTGCGTGACAGTCGGGCGCCTCCACTTCGATTCCCGCTAGACGATACAGATCCAAAGTGTAACAGCTTTTGTTCTCGTTTCAGAGAACCAACAGCTGTGCAATGCGGCAATGCTCGTAGGCTTTCGCTAGACTTAGTTCTCAATGTAATCAACAGTTCAAACTGCCCTGTTTGGTTGATAGGCTTACTTATCGTTCGTTACTGTTTTCTGACGTTATATCGCCCAAATCAATTTTTCTACAGTATAATCTTCAAGTTGTGTATATATACTGTATATATACTGTATATATTGCAAACGTTATACACGGTTCAGGGGATCACTCACCCCCCCCCAAAGCTATCAAAAATTTAAGTGAAATTCCATAGTCACTTAACGTAGCCCGATTTGTAAGGCTGCAGCGTGCGTTAAAATAATAGTAAAATGAAAAGAATTACGATATTTGTAAGTTCATATAAGAGTTTTCTTAATAATGAGGATCATTTAAAATTTGTTAAAAACGTACGTATCTGCAAGCACAAAAAAAATTATACAGACGCCAGCTAACGAAAGCAAAAAGAAGCACACTTCTCTTTACAGGGTTGCCTACGGCTTCACTCCTCTAGTCTACTGTAATATAACTGTGGTCTGGACTGTCATCTTTGCACAGGTAAACTAGCCTGTGGAATTTTCTTTACATTAATTTCGGAAAGCCAGAATATTTTATTGCCGGATTTTACATAAAAAAAAAAGTCGGCGGGGGCTGTGTCGGAGCCACGGCCGCAAATCTTCAGAGCGTAGTCTGTGTACTTTGGGGTTGCTAATGTGTTATGAATAAAATGAACAAACACATATTTAGTTTTACAAAGTACAAAAATTTATTTGCAAAATCATCACACAAGTTAATTAGTTGGTTCAAGCAAGACTTTATTTATAATGGGCCTATGATAGGAGAAGTAGCTGATATAAGGTAAGATATCAACGCTGATGTTTCTGGTGAAAGTCAAATCGATGGTGGTGTTACCCAGCGTAGTCGGTGGCATCATCAGAAATACGTATAAACATGCATTTTATAATCGCTTAAGACAATTACAAAATATATAGACGTATCTGTATAAAAAATTACAAAATATATCAATACAATCGCATAGTAAAAACATTAAAAACTGCAGGAACGGATAAAGGTATAGTTCCGATGCCGCTAAAATATCATTTGTTTATTTACTTGTTACTATGGTAATTAATTCTGGTCTCCATGGTGTTGCAACGGCATCACTTTAACAGCCACTATCTTTACGTCCATCTGGAACCACAGTCTGTCACAAACGTCACACGCGTGTCCAAATTCATTATTAAAGAATGTTTAGTGGATTTGCTTTGTAGCTAACTGCCACGTTTTGTTGAATTCGATCGGCTGATACACTTGCGAAGTCGGGCGCTCTTCCTCATCCAACTCGACTTCAGTATTTATTTACTTGTCTTTTAAGCGTTGTCGGTAAATCCTCTGACGTTCGGCATTGGTCGTTTTGGGTTTTTTGAATTCCCCATGATTTTCTCTACTCTCCTGTATGCGTTTACGATACTTTTGAGCACGTTTAGCATCCATATACGGCGGCATTTTGTCCGAACACGATTTTTACAACATGAATTACGATTATTCAAACCTCTTAATAATATCACCGCTATTACGGTACACTATGTAGATAGTACTTGATGAGACAATTTTAACGACACCTCACTCAACGTTCTATCGGATCGGAAACCGGAGAAATACTAATTTTAGTGCGCGCCGAGCGGCTCAAAACATTTCTATTTCTCCCCCCGCTCACCCCGCGCTGGATGATGCAATAACCCGTTTATATTGTGCTATTTATTATCTTTGTTCCTTTATCTGTCAAATGGTACCTCATATAAGCGTGAATCTTTTGTTGTTTAGATAATATTTCAATTTCAAACGTGACGTGAAAACTTAACGCTCGATTTTCTGGTTGGGGGTGCCTATTGCTGGCCTGAAAGGTAAGACGTATTCTACGTCAAAATAACAACATACTTTAACACAATCTATTGGTTAAACAGTGTTGGAAACACATTGTTAAATTCAAGTACTAAGAGGTAATAAAAGAACGTTTTCAAAACATTTTCAGGAAGACATTTTCACAAGATTTATTAAGAATAAATTTAAGATTAAAGTGATTCCTAATCCCATGAGATATAGGTATTACCTTCAATGTGAATAACAGTTAATCAAGATGGAATATTTCGAAATCAGGGTTTTCTATATTTTTTCAACCCTTATAGTTACGTCTGAAAAAACTTTGAAACGCAAAGAATTTATAAAATTACATGGGAAGAATGTCTTATTTGCCTTGAGGAAAATGGGAGTTTCAACCTTCAAGTTAGTCTCGCCCCCCCCCAACCACCCTGGAGCAGCTTATAGTTACGCCACTGGTTCGCTGTACACCTGATGACGATCACAGATTATTAATGGTCGAAAGCTCGTGTAGTTTAGCGATGATAACAGTCCGCGAAACGTCTCCCACTCATGATATGTATATATTATTTTTGTGTGCCATACACAGATCCCGAGTATGGCAATAAATTACGTATATGCTACGTCGACATTAACGTTTCACAACTGTGTATAGTTAATAAAAAAGCCTTATAAAATCTTTCGTAATTTATAAATTCCCAGCACTGCTATCTTCTAAACAACTCATGTCCCTTTCTCTATAACACTGACATTAGAAGCTTTTTAAAAAAAATTGACTCCAAAATATAGGGAGTCCTCAAGTCGAAGGGACCGTATTTTACGAGTAAATGCTGTACTTAACTTAGGCTACGGAAATGAAATTTTTGCGTTCCATAGCTGGATACACAAAATTAAATATGAAAAGAAACAATCAGGTAAGAGAGAAACTGAAAGTTGAAGAAGTAAACGGAACCATGAATAAGTACAGAGGAAGCTGGAAACAACACATTAGCAGAATGGGCAGTGACAGATTCCCCTAGGTAGACTTACACTATCAGCCGAAAGGGAAGAGAAGCCTGGGAAGACCCAAGAGAGATGGTCCGACCAGTTTGGACCCGGAACAGACTAAACGGTCTAAACCGTGAAGACGAAGAAGAAGAAGATACTGTACTTCTAAGATCACCTCGATTAGGCCTATGTAATTCGCTAAAAATAAAATGTAACTCCTATATATAACGCTTTGTGTATAAAATATAAAAAAGAAGTTGCACGGAAGGGAACCTGGAAACACAAGGTAAAATATGGAAAGCTTTAAAATATGGTTGCAACAAAAAATTGAAAAATTTGGCTAGAAAGAAAAGGTAACAAATAAAAATTTCTTAGGAAGATAAACGAAAGGATAAGTGTTATAAGAGCCACAAGAGAGAGAAAAGAAAGTGAATTGGTGAAATTTTGAGAACAAATTGTTAGCAGAAGTTACTAATTGAGGGAAGACGGAAGGTAGGAGACACTAGGGAAGGGGAAGATGTGATGTGTTGGTAGATTTGATGACGTGAAGAAAATATGAACCACTGCAGAGAGCTGCACAATCAGTGCCGGATTATCCATAAGATAACGCTTGGGTATGCTGCAGCACAGGGAACCAGGGCCTCAGCTGTCAGAGGGGGCACCTAATTAACTAAGCGAACCAAGCTTATGATCACATTACGCAATTGTTTGGTTTTCTTACGCAGTTATTAACCATGGAAAGTGCCAAGTTGGAAAATCGTCGCGAGTTGTGCAGTGTCCCGAGTCTCAGTTAGGACTCCTGCCACTGGGTCGGTTTGAGTTATTATTTATATTATCCTATTTAATGGAGGGCCTGAAGCGACCCTCGATGGTGTATTATACCACCGGGGCAAGTATATGGGGTCGCTTCCAAGACTTACCTGGTCTCGGAGTGTATTTACCAAGTCCGGCAATGAGGGAATTGTGGGTCACACGTGCTGATCGAAAATATAATCTACGCGCCAGGTGTCTCACGGTGTCATCAAAAGAGCGGACACCGAGTCCTCTCCTCAAAAGACGAGAAGAGTACCTCCGGGGGACTTTACACCCTAGCTTAAGTCCCCGGTCGAGAACGCGCTGGAGCGCTGATCTATGACATCGAGCAAGGTATCCCCAAACAGGACAGGCATAGGTAATCACGGGCAACACGTACGAGTTGATGATGAGCTTACCCAGCCGGGAGGGTCATTGCCGGATTAGAAAGCACGGGCCAAAGTCTACTGAGTTGCGCCGAAGCGCGTTGACGGGTGTATTATGTATGGGTTCTCCAGGTGAGTCGGGACTCCACGTGGAGCCCGAGGTACTTGACGCTATTGATCCAGGGCACCTCGACGGGGCCTACTTTAAACGGCCGAGGCCCCTTGCGTTTGCGCGAGAATATTACCGCGGCGCTCTTGGAAGCGTTGACGGAAACTCTCCAGTCATCGGCCCACCCGACATACGCGTCGAGTTAGCGCTGGAGCTTGATTGCCTCATAACTTGTGTTCGGCTCTGAGGCACCGCTGTGTCGTCAGCGAACAGAGACAATCTTACTCCAGGAACTCGGGGCGTGTCGATGACAAACATCGAGAACAGGAGAGGCCCAAGTACAATTCCCTGAGGGACACCAGCGGTAATACGCCTCTCCGAAGAGAGAACGTGGTCTACTCTCACTCGGAAGCTACGGTCTCGCAGAAAGCTGCCGATCAAGTGAACATAGCAATCTGGGAGAAGGACTTCCGTGAGTTTGTAAAGGACATTCTCGTGCCACACGCGGTCAAAGGCTTTCTCTACGTCTAGGAAGATCGCAGTCGTCTGTTTGCCCTGGCAGCCCGCCTCGGTAATGCATTCCACGAGTCTCATCAGCTGATGAGTCGAAGAGTGCAGCTCACGAAAGCCGAACTGTTTGGGGATAAGCACGTCCAGTCTTTCTAGATGGTCGCGGTTCCTACGCTGGATCAAACGCTCGAAAACCTTAGACGTCGCGGACAAGAGGCTGATGGGTCTGAGGTTTTCCGCGCGAGAAGAATTCTTTCCCGGCTTGGGTATCACTATAACTGTAGCCGTTTTCCATTTCGCCGGAAAGTAGGCCAGCCTGAAACAGACATTGAACCGTTCAGAGAGGAACCGTATTCCTTGCTCCGAAAGGCGATGGAGTGCGGAATTCATGACTCCGTCAGGGCCAGGTGCCTTCCGGGGTTTGAGCTGAACTATCTTCTCAGAGACCCCCTCCGGCGAGATGGGCTCCGGCTGGACTGCGATACCGGCCGATAGAAAGTGCTCTACCTCGGGGCAGATTCGCTCAGTAAAGGCCGGGTTCTTGGATGGGTTGGGAGCTAACTGCCGCTCGAAACTGTCAGCCAAGAACTCTGCCTTCTCGTGGGTGCGTGCAAGGGGTTGACCACCGGGTCCTTCCAGTGCGGGGAGAGGCGCTCGTTTACGCTTTCCCGTTAGGGCACTGGGAATCCGCCAGAGATTACGGTCCTCGGCAGGGCCATCTATCTGTGCTACAGCCAGCTCCCAGCTACGTCTACGGAACGCCAGCATGTCACGACGCAACTTGCCGGTCGCTCTGTTAAACGCAGCCTTGTCGGCCGGATCACGAGTCCTCTGCCAGCATCTCCGGAGGCGATTCCTCTCGCCAGCGAGCTCAGACACCTCTTCGGGGATCCGCTGGTAGTCGGGCGTGAGCCCCGGGTTCATCTGGGAGGACACATCCACCGCCGGGACTACGGCTGTGTCGAACAAGGCAACTGCCTCGTCGACATGCTGGGTAGTGTCGAGTGGTATACGCTCAGGTAGGCGGCGACTAAACGCCGGGCCAAAGCGTTGCCACTCGATTACCCGCCGCTCGTCGCGGACGGTAGAATGCTGGGTAACTAGATGCACATTGATGGGGCAATGGTCCGAGGACAGTTCCCAAATGACGGAAACGTGGACCGGGCAATAAACCGTAGCAATGTCCAGTACGTCAGGGCGGGAGATAGGCCTAGGGGGATAGTAATTAGGCCCGTTAGGGCCCAATGATTGTGACCCGCGCCGCATCAGCGTACCTGCGTAAGCGGGCCCCGTTTGGGTTCACCAATCGGCTCCCCCAACCAGGGTGCTTACAGTTCAGGTCGCCCGCCAGGACTACCCTCCTGTGTGCGCCAAAGACGGCCTCCAGATCGTTTGACAGGAGCTCCGTTTTGTGGAGGCTTGTATTCGGAAACCACAAGTAGACCGCCGAGAGCACCATGGAGCTCAATCGCGGTGCACTCGAGGTTCCGCCGCTGAGAAAGGACAACGCGGTGATGGCGAAGAGACGCCTTCACCGCGATGGCGGTGCCCCCTCCTGCGTGACCCGACAGGTCATCCCGGTAGCACACGTAGTTGGGTAATCGGAATCGACGATGCGGGGTCAGGTGCGTTTCACTAAGAAGAAGCACATCGGGCTTGTGACGGGCAACGAACTCTAAGAGCTCAGAATGCCGGGAAACGAGACCGTTGGCGTTCCACGCCACGAGCACGAGGTCTCGCTTGAGGGATTGCCGTATTTGTCCGTTGTTCATAACAGACCAATAACACGGCAGGCTTCCACCAAGAGGAGAAATTTGTCCTGGGGAAAGGCTGTTGCCAAGAGTTCGTTGATGTTACGGAAAGTTTGGGCTACTTTCTGCAAGTCGTAGCTTGCCCGAAAGTCGGAAACATCGGTGAGATTATATGTAGATGATTGTGGAGAACGCTTGGCGGTAGTTGCATAGCTGCGGCGGGGCGAGGCAGTGGAAGCCTTGGGGGCAGGTTCTGGAGCGGGTGGTCGCTCTGGCTTTTGGCGGACAGGCTTGGGTCCAGTGGCAGGTAAAGGCTGGCCCGTGATCTTGGCCTGAGGTCTTTTACCTTTCTTGCCTGATCTGGGGTAGCGAGGTTCGGGTGGTGGCGGCAGTGGAGGATCAAGTTCCTCGTCATCCTGCGGCAACGGGACCTTTGCATACGCGGGTGTCTCGCGTTCCGGTTCCGAGGGCGCGCCTTCAGGTGTGGCCTGTTTAGTTTTGCTCGGGCTCACTGCACTAGAGGGTTTCGGAACCGGAGCAGACCATGGGGCTTGTTTCCGTGCCACAGGCTCAGAGGCTTTGGTCGATGTTTCTGGCTGAACTACATGACGAGGCTTAGGCTGGACCACCTTTACTAATTTTTCCAGCTGCTCTTTGTAAATAGGACAGCGCCTGTTATTTGCAGCATGGGCGCCTCCACAGTTAATGCAGTACCTGTGGTTGTCAGGAACAGCGCAGGCCTGCGTTAGGTGATCGAGTCCGCATCGGACGCAGGTCGGCTCGTTCCGACAAGCAAAGCTGATGTGGCCGTACCTCTGACACCTGTGGCATTGGGAAATCTTCCCGGTCTGACGGCAGGGCTCTACGCTAACGCAGAGCCCGACCAGCCGTTTCAACTCTAATAGGGCCTGGGTGGGTTCGCCCTTCTCCTCCTGGAGTCTGATTAGAGGCAGGGGTCGACGCTAGCCGTAGGTTGTGTGTAGCCGAGAGGCTGCCACAACCTTGTAGCCCGCGTCGCGCAGTTCGTCAAGAACGACCTGCGGATCGACCTGTATGTCTAGCTCCCGAAGAACGAGGGCTACAGGCTTGATGCGGTTCATCGAGTATGTGTGGAACTGGAACGACTCTTGTTCCAGCCACTGCATCACTCCGAAGTGTTCGGATGCGCTGCGGCAGGTGACGCGTACAGTCTCACTCGCTTGGAGCTTGACCGATGCACACTCTGCCAGCGCAACGACCTTACGGAGTCGGTGACGAAAGCCGATAATGTCCCTGACGCTCGTGACGAAAATCGGTGGGATCCGACCTTCGGAGGTGTGGCTAGGCGCAACCTCAGCGGAGGCTTGGAATGCCACCGAGTCCGGCGCCAAACTCAGGGAAGCCAGTGACAGAGACTTCCTCGGCTTGCCACCGTGCTTAACTACCACCCAGTCGGTGAAAGCCCAGATCTCCATGTCGGGGGAGTCAGACTCCGGTGGAGGATTAGGGCTGCCTGGCCGGCTGGCGGCCGTGCAGCCGGAAGGTCCGGCACTTGGGGTCATTTGTGACCCTGAAAAGGACCGGTCACGATCTTGCGCAGGTTGAGCAGAGCTGCCCGCGCAAGTCGGAGGGTTCCCGACTGGCCGGCCGGGGGGCTCGTCGCTGCCGCACAGTGCATTAGGGGCACTACCAGTTGGACCAATGCTGACTACTTCAGCTCTTTGCCCAGCGGGTGTCCGGGGGCCGAACTGTGACACCGTCGCAGTGGCGACAGAATCCGCATCTCTATTTGTGAGCCCTACTCTCGGACTCCCCAGATTCCGCTGGGCAGCGTTACCTAAATGACTTACCTGCACTGTGCAGCATGTCCCAGTCGTGCGTGGCGTTGTTTCTTCGTCCTGCAGGCAAGGTGGCCGGTCGATTTCCGTCGCTGCGGCTTGATGGTGTTGCTGGCGATGTGGCGAATGCTGGTCCGGCGGCTTCTTCTTCTCCTTTACTGCCGCCGCAGTAGTTGTTGATGGCGTCTTCATTGCAGATCTGTAGAGGTCGAGGCGATCCTCTTCTACGCTGATCAGCTCAATAACTGTCTTGAAGAAGAATTGAAGCACTTCTTCAATATTGTGCCATGAGTAAAATTGCAAGAAAAAGGTTTTCTCAAATCGTTCGAATGAAGATGATAGATTCCATGATACTACTGTTTGTCCGCTAAAAGTATTAAACTGGATTATTAATTGTAAAATGATTTATATATTTCCGAATATATACATTGCTTATCGCCTGATTTCGACGATTCCAGTAGCTAACTGCGAATCTGAAAGATCATTTTCTGTATTAACACGCATTAAAGTTGAGTTCAATTATGGGAGATGAGAGATTATCTTCGTTAGCAAGGTTGAACATTGAAAGCGAGATACTTGAATCGCTCGATTTAGAAAAAAGTTATACAAGACTTCGTTAAGGCAAAATCAATAAAATAATTGATCGATTAGTAGGCTATTTTATAAGCTTAATTACTACTATGCTCATTGTAATCTCTATTTGGATAAATGCTGGATGTAATTTTGAGAGTTTAATAAAATAATTGTTAACTCTCGAAGTTTTGTATGCCATTTATCAGTGTAAAATAATGGATAAAAGATTGAATTTTGAATCGGAGGGGGGCACCAGTCTGATGGCAGCATAGGACACCACGCGCTTCTAATCCACCCCTGTATGGGACGTACAGTTAAACGCCGGATCCCAACGGCATAGCTGGGGATGGTTTATACTAGACAGGATACCTCTCGCTGGTCCTGCCATCGCCTTGCGAAGAGAGAACGGTCTTATCTAAATCAGATGACCTTGGCGGCAATCGAACCCGCGCCACATCCTAGTCACTACGCCACGACTACTGAATTGAAGTATCGTAGCGAGTTTTGAAAAATAAAACACAGAAGAGGTGAAATAGAAAAAATATTGAATAACATTAACAAAAAAAATATTTTCAATACGCTTCAAAAATATTTCAAAAACGCTTCAAGGCAGTCGTTAAATTTGATACTGTACCTACTCCGCCCGTGGGCACATGGTAGAACAAGCTGCAGGAACCTATCTGCAGGAGAAAATCACCGTTAGTGATAACTGTACTTGTGACGTCGATAAACACCAATCTTCAGAAAATTTTCTGAACAGCTGTTTAAAATCTGTGAATCGTCGTCCAACTGACAGCCGCTCTCGCAGATTACGAGACAGTACGCAAAAGGGACAATCAATAAACGGGAAGAAACAGAAGAAAGGACGAAGAGCGAGGAGATTTGCATACACAGCACTTGTACGTGGGCACTTAGTCAGAGTCCGTCTTGTCGCAGCTTGTTGTTGACAACTACAATAATAATATTAATAATAATAGTAGTAGTAAATAAGACAATGATGATATTAAGTATTCAGCAAAAATGTCGAATGAAGGATGGCGCCAAAGGGGGCATTGAATCGTGCCGTGCCACGGTCGAAGATATATGAAGTCTTCAACAGACACGCATTGATTATGTAGCCACAATAGAAGCATATTTCAATCGCACACAGACACACACACACACACACACGCGCATCGAGCCGCAGTAGTAGACGTGCAACGCGACGGTACAACAGAAATAATATGCAGTTGCTCCGAAAATAAAAACTGAAATAACAAAATAAAGCAAAAGAAGGAGAAGAAGAAGCAGTGGATATGGGCTGACGTGTGATATGGTTGACAGCGCCGTCGTCGAATCCGCGACGTTTCTGTGTGCTCTGCATCGCAAACGCTCTCAGCTCGGCTCGCTTGTAATTATACTATGCAACGCTGCTCAATAAATATTGATCTGTCGCGGGTCCGCATCCCCATCCGGCCGGTCCGATCCAATATGTCTACCGTCTGACTGACGGTTCACTAGTTTAGCTTTTGAAATTAAGTAAAAAGAAAAAGGCGCGCGCTTTGGCCTACGCACACGCGCACATTCGCACGTCAATATAAAGAGTTTTCTGTAAGCGGCAAAAATATATAAATGAAATAAACAAACAAAGTAAACGCATGGCTTTGTGATTTTGTTTTATAAATGGACACAACTACAAATATTCTTGCGCGCATAAAACAGCTGTTGTAGTGATGAGGGGCCGTTTAACCATAAGACGCGTCCTTCACCTCGGAATTAGCAGTAACAATATTAATGATCCCAATACAAACATACAACGGCTTTAAGAGATCATAAACCCGTAGTTCCCAAACTTTTCAGTCCGCGGACCCTCCCACCCCAAATAATTTAAAAGTTCACGGACCCCGCCTGAGTTCTGAAATAAAACAAACAGTAAATATGATAGAAACTCTTACTTTTTAATTAAAAAGTATTGAAATCCAAATTCTCTTAACTTGAAAAATTATAATATTAATGATGTCAAACCTAGTTTAATGTGAACAATGAAGCTGCTTTTGAACAATTAGCTCTGCAATATTGGGTTTAGTGTCTGATAATTTTAATATTAAGTCACTCTCGACATCAAGTTTATTTCTTAACTTTGACTTCAAGTACGTGACCAGTGAGAATGCGGTTTCATACAAACAAGTAGAGGGAAACACAGTTAAACGCTTCAAAGTTGTTTTTTTGTGAGTTCAGGATAGTCAGTCATTACGTATAAGCAAAAGTCAGCTAGCTGTAATTGCGAAAACTGTAATTTTAATGAACTGTCAGTTGAAAGTTCTACCAGTGAATTTTCTTTTTGTAGTGTAAGAGACAGGCCTAGTCAGTGTGGCTGACAAACATGTTATTAAAGCCATTAGTTAAAATTACTTTTTCAATAAGTTTTAACCCTGGAATCTTCTACTAATTTTTTAAGATTCTAAAATTTAGATTTTAGACCATAAAAAAATCGGAGAAAATTACAGTATATTCTAATTTTTCTTAAAAGTGTCTGAGGACCCCCTGACACGTTGTCGCGGACCCCCAGGGGTCCGCGGCCCCACTTTGGGAACCACTGATCTAAACTAACCGATTTCTTTTGTCTGTTTATTATGCCATCTAAAATTATTTGGTACCGTACTTTCAACGTCGTACGCAGGGGGGCTCAGGGGCTCAAGTCCCCCCCCAACCGCAAAAATGTAATATTCACTTCCTGAATTTACTTAGGCTCTCTTTTAAAATTACAAAATTGCACATTTCGGCCTATTTGAACGGGGATATAAATACTAACAAAATAAGTAGTTTATAATAACAATTGTTACTTCAGTTATAATTTATAGTTGATTGAGCGGTGTATTACGCTGAATGTAACGTTCAGTAAGCTACCTGTTTTCTCTCTTTCTCGCTCTCATTTGACGGTATATAGTTGTTAAAATACCAATGTTGCAAAAGTTTATTCCCAGTGCTCCTGACATTAATGTATAAAATATTATAGTCTAATTGAAGTAAAATGAATCTATTGTTAAATATTACAATGAACGCAAAAAAAAAATCAATTAAAAATATTTCGTTTTGTTTTTAAACTCGCTGATTAAAAAGTAGAATAAGACATATAAGTCCCCCAATCACGAATAACACATTTTTAATAAATAAAATGTGAAACTTACTGATAATAATACGCTTACCGATAAATTTTAATAATTAACAGGCATATGTACTCTATCTTATACTATGAGTTGTAGAAAAGTAGGCTAATATATGGACTGCTAAGATTCAAGCCCCCCCCCCCAAATTGATTTCTGCTTACGCCACTGCATACTTTTCCGTCTCTCAGCACTATTTTTCAATACGTCTCGTATGCAACAGTCGGTATCGATATGTAGTGAATATCGGTTATATGGAACTGATCCCGTACCGGCAAAAATTGTTATAGACGGTACTGTCCTGGAACAAGTTAGCAGTTTTGAATACCTGGGCTACAATGTGTCTTATAACGCAAGCAACGACATGGTGTATAAGTTGCATAAGTTCAACCTTATGTGCGGGACCATCAGGCGAACCCTTAAGTCGACAAGTACAGGAACACGCCTAAAATTCTACAAGATGAGGGCTCTTCCCACGCTTCTTTATGGGTCTGAGAAGTCGACTTTAACGAAAGGCCAGGCCAATCGCATCCAAGCGGCTGAAATGAGATTTCTCAGGCACGTGGCATGGTATACTCTCCATGATCGTAGAAGAAACACATATATACGGCAGGAACTGTATATTATGAGTATACTCGACAGGATCGCCCAGTATCGGCTGAATGACTGCAGCATCCCCAAACAGCTATGGAACTATAAGCCGAGGAGACGGAGAGGTGTGGGATGCCGAGGTAGCGCTGGAGTGATCAGCTCTAATCTTTGCCTATTTGAGACCGAAACAAACCATCATTGGTTTAATCCTTGAAGATGATGATGATGATGATGATGATGATGATGATGATGATGATGATGATGATGATGATGATGATGATGATGATGATGATGAAAGAGGGTGATAAACGATGTACCTTCTGCAGAGATCAGATGAGACATGAGGAAGCGCTGCAGAGCTGTAATATTTGCCTATTTGAGACCGGAACAAACCATTCTTGTTTAAACCTTGAAGATGATGATGATGATGATGAAATTTAGTAAAATTATAGAAAGCGTGTTAATTGTTTTATGCTAATGTTTTTTTCTTTTTGTTTCGATCGTAATCGGTTTTCGTTGTCATGTAATTTTTACGAGAAGCATTTTCTATCAATGTTACAGGTTACACCTGAGTCTGTAACAGCATAATGTGATGTTAGTTTTACAAGTACACTAAAACTCTCTACTGTGGAAATCATAAAAACAATTCAAAGCAAGGCGAGTTACTATCCTTTTCTCGCATTTGTGACAGAACTGGCTTTTTCCCGAGTTACTATCCTTTTCTTGCATTTGTGACAGAACTGGCTTTTTCTTAACGTTAAATTGTACACTTTTTTGTCGATCTTGTTAGGCCTATTTGAATTAGCAGTCTCTGTAACTCCAACTTCGTCGCGCCTATTTACTAAACTGCTAAATGTCATGTTCTGGACGAGGCCTTTCGGTGTTTCCACTATTTTCAAGTCCTAAACCAGACGGCTTAGGACTTGAAAATGTGGTTTAGGACTTGTGGTTTAGTACTTGAAAATGGTGGAAACACTGAAACGCCTCGTCCAGAACATGACATTCAGCAGTTTAGCAAATAAGCACGACGCCGTTGGACTTTTTTGTCGCCAAAACCCATTTGTGGGTTTCGTCTTTTCTTCTGGTCCTCCACTACATTTGCAGAGTTTTCGGCATGTTTGTGGTCACACAACAGTCCGTAAATACGTACATGTCTTCTACTTTAACGGAAACACGTTTACCAACAAAAAACAAGTAATGTTTTCGTGCACAATGTTAGGTTTAAAACCAGTTTCCTAGCTACAAAATAAGTCCATTATGAAAAACAATCTAAGTGAACCACTTTTATGAATGAAGAAGAAGAAAACGGTGGAATGTCACAACAATGCATAGATAGTTCTATTTGCTTTTAATTATATTGTTTTTACGTTTGTTGAGATTTTCACCTAAGGTTACTGTGTTAGAATCATTGTAAATATTTAGAATTAATATTAGGCAATTACCTGTATTAACTTCCGTCTTGTGACTTCTTTAGTTTTTTCTTAAAACAACGCGTTTCGAGAATAAATTCTCATCATCAGGTTTAAAAATACTATAAAAACATCAAATTCACCCAAAAGGGGTCGTCAACTATTTAAAATACACAAACACAAAAACACCACACATAATTAAACACCGACACAGTCACGGCACAGTCCGATGCGCATCGTCTCGTTGCCAACGACCAACTCAATTAAACACCGACACAGTCACGGCACAGTCCGATGCGCATCGTCTCGTTGCCAACGACCAACTCTAATTATGTGTGGTGTTTTTGTGTTTGTGTATTTTAAATAGTTGACGACCCCTTTTGGGTGAATTTGATGTTTTTGTAGTATTTTTAAACCTGATGATGAGAATTTATTCTCGAAACGCGTTGTTTTAAGAAAAAACTAAACAAGTCACAAGACGGAAGTTAATACAGGTAATTGCCTAATATTAATTCTAAATATTTAGTAACGTGACTTGGAGACAATTAAAACAAAAAGAATCATTGTGTTTACTTTACCAGACCGTGAGTGTTGTTTTCTTTAAACTTCTTTTAGCAATACAAAAAAAAAATTAAAACCTCATCTAACCACACGCATTAAAACGTTAACCAATTTTGCATTCCATTCAACAATACAATCACGTAAAATTGATACCATATAATATCTATGTTATTAAATTACAAAGGAGAACAGGGAACAACCTTATTTCCATAATTAGGGTACAGGGGACAGGTTACAATTATCATCATCATCATCATCTTTTACAAGGATTAAACCAA
Organism: Magicicada septendecula; assembly: GCA_034769895.1. Classification (NCBI taxonomy): domain Eukaryota; kingdom Metazoa; phylum Arthropoda; class Insecta; order Hemiptera; family Cicadidae; genus Magicicada; species Magicicada septendecula. Next base: position 481,739,178 of record CM068371.1, on the reverse strand, counting down.
TAATGGTTTGTTTCGGTCCCAAGCAGATAGAGTAGATCTGGTCAATGCAGCGCTTCTTCGCACGTCCTACACATCTCCGTTCGTTCGGCTTAAAAATCGTTAGTTGTTTGGCGATGCGGCAGTTATCCATTCCAACCATTTTAGCCGATATTGGGCAATCCTATTATGTATACTCATAACATTCTGTTCCTGCCGTATACCCGACCGATTATTTCTTACATAATAAAATTTAGTAAATATTATGTCCCCTTGGTATGTTACTAGCATATAGTGGTAGGGTGGGACGTACAGTAAGATGGTTGTGAGGCTGTCACCTTCTAGATTAACATCCAGCCCGATTTTATGTCTGGGTTGTTTCAAATAAACTGGCTGCCTTACCGGACTAAAGAGACCAATTTTTCCTCTTCGAGATATCCATAAAGATTTTTAATGTGGAGGTTTCTCATTGCCTTCCACATTCTACGCCGTTGAGCAACAAAAGGGCCATTCGCCTTTAGGGGCAGTTTCTTACCCCAAGGACACAATGGCGCCCTAAACTCTACTTCTTGACAAGACAAATAGAGGAGGACATCTTATAACGACTGGCACTCGGACATCAGAGCCTGTAGGTGTTTCCCGTCCCTCATCACTTGGAGGTGCGGCTGGTTATTTCCCTACATCGATGAATGGGACCATATGGCATTCCCACCCTCTCCAATAACTTTGGGTGAATAATTACAATCAATTCCATAAAAATATCAATCTGGTATAGCACATTTACAAATAGTCTGTGTATGTGTTTCAGGATATCGGGAGTCGGCGTTCTCGTACGCCATCTCTGCGGCCGGAGTGGCGCACAGCGTGGCCAGGGCGTGCAGCCTGGGACGGCTGGTGGCGTGCGGCTGCGAGCCACGATCCAACACGCGCACCAAACTCACCAGCCGCAACCGCTGGAAGTGGGGCGGATGCTCGCACAACCTGGACTTTGGCGTTCAGTTTTCCAAGAAGTTCCTAGATTCCAGAGAGAAGGGCGAGGGCGATATCCAGTCGAGGATAAACCTGCACAACAACGAAGCCGGCAGGCTGGTAAGTCCCAAGTCCCTTATACTTAACCGATAAGTAAGCAAAAAAGAGTACAATCTCTCTTATCCGGATCAACTGGGATCGGAGGTCATCCGGATTAACGAAATCCGGATAATAGAGGATCTAATATTTTAATGTAAATTACTGTAATATGGTATATTCAAAGTCCAATACTTAATTGCATAATTAAAAATATGTACGTTCTGATTGTACTATACTGTAACTGCACAACGAAATATTGGGTCAGTGCACTCCTACGGTTGTTTGATTAGTTCTGTCATCGTGGGAATTCTATTGCTTCTTACATGCGACAAAGTTCAGCTCGTAGTTATAGAATGACATACACTATTAAATGAATTCTAGTATAATAAATACTGTGTTTGCAGTACTGTACTTGTAAAGTGACTCTTCTGTTTTAAACGACAATTTCAAAATACAAGAAAATATATATATACCTTATAGGCCTAATTATTTTGAACAGAGGAATCCGGTTCAACGAGGTTCGTATAAAAGAGGCTGTACTGTACACGTAGACGTTTCGCTAATTCGAATAACATTAATGTCGTTTTTCGCATCCTAGCTTCCAAACTTTATGGTCTTTCAAATCATCATCCTTCAGATATTTCTGTGTTATTGCGTTATCTTCTATCCAAGTCTTCCATGGCCTCCCTCTTTTTCTTCTTTTCTGAAGGGATGTATTCTACTAATTTCTTTGCCCGTCTATCATTCCCGTATGACACACATGCTTGTACCATCTTAATCTTTTGCATCAATTGCCATTTTTACTAGTAAATATATTCATTCTTTCTCTTATTTCTTTAGTTTTAACCCTCTCCTGCTGTAAGCCTACAGTAGCTTCTCCAGTATCCCACTTGCATGGCTCGTAATGTTTGTCTTCTATGTTCTGTAGTTCCCATACTTCAGCCCCATGCCTAACAATACTTTCTATTACTGTCTTATTATTTTAACTTTTGTGTCGGGTCTTAGTTGATTGCTCCATACAGTGGAATGTAGGCCTAACTGTCTCGTCACTTGTCCTACACAATTTTGTATTTCCGCTACACGTGTGTCGTCTTTTGTAGCCGCGATACCAAGGTCTTACCAGGTAACAACAGAAACGACAGAAAGTCTACTATTTCCATTTTTGATATAAATGACCGATGGGGAAATACCATGAGAAGGGGTATGTTTTAGTGGGTTGCTTCCGAGTAACCCCCATGTAACCTTAAGTGCGGTCCCTTCGAGATAGCTGTTAGTAGCAGATTTTTCATATCATCAGTAAAAAATTATTATTATTTTTATTATTATTACTATTATTATTAAATTTATTTAAAATTACCGAGGTAGACGGCATACAATGAAACTATAATTTCTTGTGAACTAATAAAATTACAAATAAATATAGGCCTAGTTTGCACACACTGTAGCCTATACTAGTTTAATCGCTAGGTAGTAAAAGACACCATTAATCACAACACATACACTGCTAGCTAAATAGTTGTAGACGCGTTATCATAATGGAAGCAGTAAATCGCATCAAAATGAACGATTAAAAGCATACAAGTAATGTGGAGAATTCGTAACGTGTGGATATAATAATTGTAATTATATACAGACGACGATAGCGACAGTTGGATCACTTACACAAATCAACAGGCATGCCAACCGTCTCGTTGTACAAGACAAAATCTGCGGAAACTATTCGCTTCTAGGAAACTGGCTGCGATATGTTTTGTACATGATGTTTTTTCTTGTAAATAAACTGTTTTGTTTATTATTATTATTATTATTATTATTATTATTATTATCTTCTTCTCCTCCTCCTTCTCCTCCTCCTCCTTCTTCTTCTTCTTCTTCTTCTTCTTCTTCTTCTTCTTCTTCTTCACTAAATGGCTTGGGCTGTAGCCTGTTCCGACTTCACACAGTCTGTGACCATTTTTTTCCAAGCTCTTCCACGATCTCTCGTTCCCACTGGCCTATGTTCAAACGCTTGTTTAGGAATACGCGTGTCTACCATGCGTTCCACATGGAACTTCCCATTCTGCCTGTATTCCTTTATTCTCTCCAGGACCGACTGTAACTAAAGGGCTTTCCCTATGTCGTCTTTCGTAGACGATCTCTCAAACTATACCCCTTCACTGCTCTTAAAAACTTCGGGGCCTGTATTTTTGAAATATGGTTTTGCAGAAACGTCCACCATGTTTCACGTCCATACATTAAGGTCGGCACAGGCACGACCTTATAGAACTTTAGCTGTGTCACCCTCTGCGTTTTATTCTTCAATAGTCGTCTTATTGTTCCACAGGTATAACTAAATTTATTTAACTTTCTGACACCAAGTTATTACTTTAATTTCACCAGTCGTGGCTTACGGCGGTGAAACCTGCCTCCTCAATAGGTCGGCAATGGATCTGCCGGACAGATTCTAAATAAAATTGCTGAGGAGGATTGCAGAGCCAGTTTGTGAAAAGGGGATATGGCGAAGAAAAATAGAGAATTGTATGCAGCATACCATTTCATGATTACTTCCTTCATTAAAATACAAAATACAAAGACTAAAACGGTTAGGTCATATCCTAAGAATGGAATGGGAGTCAAAAATTTGTACAGTACAATTTCTAGCCATACTTTATTCTTCAAAGTTTTGCTTATAGTTTCTATGGTTATTACTTCCATGTTCCATAAGAAAGCATGGTGATGGCGAAAAATATCGTGTTTGAGATAAGGGCTGATTGTACTACCCTCAAAACATGAAGACAAGTCATTTCCCAAAAAGTGTGTGTGTGTGTGTACGCGCGCGCGCGCGCGTAGAATTTTTTCTATGGCGAACTAAAACTGCCGCAAATTCAAACAGAATCAAATAATGTTTTTCATATATGCCCGAGTTGTAGAGGACTCGAGGCCTATTGATTTTGGTGAAGATCGGTTAAGGGGAAGGGGTAGTTTACCTGCAACGTTTTATCTTTTAATAAGAGTAAAGTACGGTATTTAATTTTGATAAATAAAGTATCCTGAAAAGAAGGTCATAATAATCCACTATAGAATGGTAGATGAAATATCTATAAATGAAAAGGGTAGTTGAATGGGGAGGGGGTAATTTTCTATAAATGAAAATGATGGTTGAAGTGAGAGGGGATAATTTTTTATGTGTATTACGTTATCGGCAACAAAGAAGTAGTTTGCCGTTAAAATTCCTTCCCGGGCTGTTTGGTATGGTCCAATGTTTTGTGCAAAACCAGACGTTTCGGCAGTGCCATCGACTGCCATCATCAGTGAAAATCGAGTGCGCTAACGTAAGGTGGTATACGTTAGTGACCACAGTACTGCGGTTAAGGCTGAAGAAAGAAAGTAGAAGAAGTAGTTTCTACAGAAATATTTCATTTCGAAGGTGATTTTAAATATAAATCTTAGAACATAGAAGTTATATATGGTTCTCCATACCGATGTTTTTTGCTTATGGTGGTGACGGTGATTATGATTATGATGAGTTCAAAATGTCAACATTGTGGTATCAAGACGAAAAGTCTGTAAACGTCCTCGAAACCCGGTTTCGTTAATGCCAATAACAAAAAGCCAACATAAGACAAGTAGGGAACAGTAAAAATTGTCAAATAATTAAGAAAACATAATAATGAAATCAGTTTTGTACAGTCAAGACAGTATGTTTGTCCCACTCGTCTGCCGCTGTGTTCGGCTGCAAATACCTTAAGGGGGACTCTGCCCCGCGGCACAGAACACTGGTGGCCGCATCGCTTCACCTTCTGCAAGAAATTTTTATTGCCAATTCGCAGAAATAACCTCTCTGTTCCGAAACAGAGAAAGATGATGATGAAGAAGAAGAAGAAACAATTAAAGCACAAAATTTACAGTTGAGTCATTGTTGCTGTTGGCATTATTAATTGAAACCCATGTTTTTAATGACTGCAGTTCATTCCAATATAATTGTGGATTATTTACTGTTATGCTAAAGGCATTGATTAGCTTACTTCAGTTACTTCAATAAGTTGTTACGTTTTTGCTTCAGAATGACACTCATTTTTGAAGTTTTCTCTACCAAATATTATAATACAAGTTATTAAAAAAATTGTGCAATAATGTTACATTAAAAGTTTAAATTTTAACGCGGATGTAGGCTACAGAAAGCCTGCATTCAAAAATCTCTATCTTCTCTGATTCCCCATTTACTGTTATTAATTCTGGCACTATACTGCAAATGACGCTTGTAACTATATCACATTTATCGTAATAATTATTTTTATTTTTATTTTTATGAATTATTTTTAACAATTAGTTCCTCAGCTTTGTATACCAGTGGCCCGCCATACAATAAGGCTGCTTTTTTATGTCCAGGTCGGATTAGCCTGTTATAACACCTTACAGTAATACTTGGCAGTGAGAAGCTTAGATGACATGGAGAAACACTGACGATAATAATTAACGTAAACAATGACAATAGGGTTTGGTATTAGGTACCTAATACCTTAATGGTAAGGATAGATCAAAGACATGTCTGTATAAAATTGTAGGGAGGGAAAATATTTAAAACTAAAAAATTAAAAGTAATTATTAAAAATTAAAATTGAAATAATTTAAAATAAAAGTTATATATATACTCAAACTTTCATTAGTGAACACTTACTTTTGGTTTTATGTCCCAAACGTTTCGACGTGGTGTCCGTCTTCCTCAGTGGGATTTGAAATACAGAGTGTCAGTACAAAGTAACCGTTATGGGTTGTAGGTGTGTGTGGTGGGGGTTGCTGGTGGGAGGGAATTGGCGCTGGGATTCAAAGTGTGTGTTTGAACAAGTGTATCAAAAAGTATATGTGATCTATAGTGTAATTGGTCATTTGATACGTTGTTTGGTTGTAGTGTGTGATGTCTGTATATTTCATATTGTTCTGCTGTGTTTAGTTTTCTACTTTTAGGTAAGTAGTGTAGTATTTCCATGTTGTGTTCTATGTTTGTGTAACCGTGGTTTTCATTTTGTAAATGTGTGGCGAATGTGGAGTGTATGTAGTTTGTGGTGAGGGCTTTTAAATGTTCAGAGTATCTTGAGGAAAAAGATCTTCCCGTCTGGCCGATGTAGAACTGGTTACAATCACTGCAGTTTATTTTGTAAATTAAACCACCACAAACTACATACACTCCACATTCGCCACACATTTACAAAATGAAAACCACGGTTACACAAACATAGAACACAACATGGAAATACTACACTACTTACCTAAAAGTAGAAAACTAAACACAGCAGAACAATATGAAATATACAGACATCACACACTACAACCAAACAACATATCAAATGACCAATTACACTATAGATCACATATACTTTTTGATACACTTGTTCAAACACACACTTTGAATCCCAGCGCCAATTCCCTCCCACCAGCAACCCCCACCTACAACCCATAACGGTTACTTTGTACTGACACTCTGTATTTCAAATCCCACTGAGGAAGACGGACACCACGTCGAAACGTTTGGGACATAAAACCAAAAGTAAATGTTCACTAGTGAAAGTTTGAGTATATATATAATATTTAAAAAAGTGAATGAAGAGGATGTATCAACAAGACAATTATAAAAAGTTAATTACGACAATAAATAATATACACACTTGATATACTTTATATATTTCAATACTTCAGTACGCTTGGTATACTTGGTATACTTGATATACTTGTTATACTTGGTATGCTTGGTATACTTAGTATACCTGATATACTTGGTATCCTTGGTATACTTGTTGTATTCAAATATGACTATAACATACTTGAATACAGGGATGTTTGGGGATGATCCAAAACAATGAATGCCAACTCCGCAGATCGGTGTTTCAGTTAAGCAAGTTTGTTCGAATTACAAACTAAAAATTTCTGTGCGGAAAACAAAAACTATGCCTTTCTTAATAAAATGTTTTCTTGGAAAGTGAAATTGTATTAGATACTTAGATACTTAGAGTATCGAACAGGTGTTACATTTCCACTAACTTGACTGTGACATCACGTATGACATGGATCATGAGTTGGCCAAGTTCAGTATTTGGAACAATTCGTCAAAGAGTCTTCAAGAACGCTCGCTTCTGACTGGGATGATGGTTTGAGAGTTTGCGCAGATACCTGTCGGTGTGCGTCGGCTTTCTGTAAACCCTGTGGCTCAGACTGCCGTCGTCCCCGCGAAGGACCGGCACATCAAGAAACGCCAACTGTCGGTCCCTCTTCTTCTCCATCGTAAATTGGATCCGCGGGTGAACATCGTTAACATGCGACAGGAAGTGTTTAAGTTCCTCCTCCCCGTGACTACAGACTACGAAGGTACCGTCAACGTCACTTTGGTCTTAACGGCGCAGATGCAGGTTGTCGAATGAGTCGACTGTTGTGCGCACCAATGACATCGCGTGTCTTCCCGCGTTCAGATATTTTACATTTAATTGTGACATGTGTAAATTATATGTAAATTGTTTTTATATTTTAATTATTTGACGAACTTTACCAAGGGAGTGTACCTGATGATGGGACATATGTCCCGAAACGCGTAGTAGTATAAAAAAGGAAAAGCCACCAGACGGACAAAAAAGAGATAAATTATTTTACTCTATTCATATAGGGTAACCTGGGGTAAAAGTACGCATGGGGCAAAGATACGAATTAGGGATTTTCATCTATTGCTTACATGTTGGCAGGTCTGCTACTACAGCAGTAAGCTGCCATTGTGGTGTGTCCTTGTGCATAGTTACGTTACGCTTCGTCATTGCTTTGCTTCAAAATAAGGCAAAAATTACTTTCAATCTCTTCAACTCTAGATGTTAAGCGATAGTCCGATTAAAAAAACGTAGTGCTCTGAAACGTTCACGATCCTTCAAATATGTTATGATAATACCCGTATTTTTCTGTGTAATTAGAACAGTTTATACTTCTAAGTTAACCTATAACAAGGTGTGGGCAGTATCGACAAACAAACGTGGCGTTCTGGGGCAAAGGTGCCCGTTCCTGTCGGGGCAAATGTGCGCGTGCGTACCTTTGCCGCATGTTGGTACCTACCACTATAGCCTCGTCGTTTTTCATTCTGTTTTAGAAACTATAAACGGAAAACAGGCGCTACGCCTATCACCGAAGAATTATTAGAAAAAGCTAGGAATCTGATAAGTGAAGGCTTTTCACGTAGGAAGGCAGCTACTAAATTGCATTTAAAAGAATCCTCCCTTAGAAAACGATTAAAATTGTTCCTTTACTAATAATGAACTTTATCTTGTGAAAAACTTACTTTTTTCGTCGGACGCGTTTCGGCTTAAGTATCCGCCTTCTTCAGCTTTTAGTCAGACTGCCATCATTTCGTAACGGTTTTTGTGTGGAAGGTGTAGTGGGGGTGGTGTGTGGAAGAAGGGGATTGGTGCAGGGATTCAACTTGATGTTTGTTTTTTGTAAAATTGTGTCAAAAAGTGCGATATATTCAAATAATTACAATATAAATCACATACACTTTTTGACACAATTTTACAAAATTACAAAAAACAAACATCAAGTTGAATCCCTGCACCAATCCCCTTCCTCCACACACCACCCCCACTACACCTTCCACACAAAAACCGTTACGAAATGATGGCAGTCTGACTAAAAGCTGAAGAAGGCGGATACTTAAGCCGAAACGCGTCCGACGAAAAAAGTAAGTTTTTCACAAGATAAAGTTCATTATTAGTAAAGTGATAGTGCTGTGAAAGAAGAGATGAACAATCAAGACAACTAAAATTGTTCTTATGAACAAGGAGATTTTATCTGTGACTATTGTCTTTAGTATTAGCCTTAACTGTTGTGTTTAAGATTTGTAAAATGTTTTTAACCTCATTTTTTTATATTTACTATTTTTTAATGTTTGTTGTTCATATCATTTTTCAATTTTTATTACACGTTAATAAATATCCAATTTATGATAATCTCTTACTGTTATCATATCATGATATCAATTTCTTACTATTAATAAACATATATTATTAAAATAATTGTTACAGATGTTCTATGTAAATCCTACAATACCAAATTAAACTCGCTCCATTTGCCTCAGAACGTTACAAGGTATGCGCACTTTTGCCCCAACCACGGGGCAAAAGTACGCATTTGCATTACACTGAAATATTTTTTTTCATTAATTACTGTGTGCTTCTGGCCAGACTTTTTATACATCATAATGTAAAGCACAGACGTAAGTATAGCGTAGAATTTTTTTTATTAATAAGTATTTCAAATTGACTTGGAAAATATCCATAACATAGAATTTGCGCACCTTTACCCCAGGTTACCCTACATATAAGTGGCCTGGATACCGAAAAGCATGAATTTAAAACTAGAAGAAAACGTCTTACAAAGTAGAATATTTGGCAATACTGGATAAACATAGGTAGGTTTAAACAAACTGCTGCAGAAAATAAACGCTCAATGCGGATATTAGGAAAACATGACGAGGCAACGGAAGAAATCAAAGCTTATTGGGATACTACGGCGGAGAGAACTTTTGGGAAACATATCCGGTGGGACGGAGAGCGAAACAAAGTACCGCAGAAAGACGTTTGAAATAAAATATAAAGGAAGATTCAGAGCGTGACAGAGAGAGAGAGAGAACGGTACGGAAAGACAGCATAAAAATATAACCAACAAGAGCTGGCGACTGGCAGAGAAACAGGAATGAGTGTATAAACTTTGGCTCAAAACTTCAAGGAAGATTCGGGAAGTTAACATCAAAGAGGCAACCAGGAAGAGCCAACGACAGACATAGGTAACTGGAAAAGTAAGCAAGTCCGATGGGAGTCAGAACCACGGCAAAATCAGTTCACGGGGTCAACAGACGCATCAAAGGTACACCTGGTAATTAACGGTTAATAAACATTTACGCGCGCGAGTGCGCATTTTTATGCTGAATGAATGCTCTAATTACGTGCGCTAATTGGGCCACACAAATAAATAGTAAATAAATATTTTCATATCGTGAATCGTCTTACTGGGTCACTTGAACATATGTTTGTCACAATGTTTGTGTTTGCGCGCGCGCGCGTCTGTGTGTGTAATCTCACTTTACATTCCAGGCGCGTCGTATATTCATAAATTCTTAAGTAAAGAGAAGAATAATAATTTATAAACATTAGCTCATGTTATAAGGTCCAAATAAATTTAATTAAATTAATATACAGGGTGGCACAAAAGTTACTTGACACTGGAGTTCAAAAAAAAAGCGTATTTAATTTATTTAAAGCTAGAAGACTTTCAGTTAATTTATTGGATTTTGTTGTCCATGACGTGTCCGTTGATTAATCTGTTGATAGGCATCGATGTTGTGTTGAAATAAAGACGAAAAATTTCATTTCATATGTTGGGCTGTCTTAGGCGGCCAGATCTTGGTCCATCCATAATCACACATATTATTCGAACGTGTCACCCCCCCCCCCCACACACACACACACACAACATTGATCCGTCAAAAGTCGACGCCGTCGCCAAGAACAAGACGGACAGCGCTCCCAGTGGCAGCCTCTGACGAAGCTTATAGCCTAATAAGCGAAAACTGGTTCAGGCTATAAGGCAAAACTTTTACGTTTTTATCAATAAAAAACTTTGTATTCCGAGTTGGTAGTGATATATTTAGTTGATCGACGGACACATCATGGACAACAAAATCCAATAAATTAACTGAAAGTTGCCTAGCTATAAATAAATTCAGTACCCTTTTTTTGAACTCCAGTGTCAAGTAACTTTTGCGCCACTATGTATTGAGCTATACAGAGCCTTTATATGGAGAATAAAATCTTAATTGAAGCAGGGAAACTGAGAACAGCTCCTAGAGTTGGCCTGATCAATTGCGGAGTACGACAAGGGTGTCCATTATCACCTTCTCTTTTTAATTTATATATTGACGATGTCACACAAAACTGACAGATGTGTCTTCCTGAGCACTGAATATGTCGTGTCAAACAACGTTTCACCCATATTACAGTACCCATCTTCAGGTCTATGTAACAAAAACATGACATGTCAATTGTAAGAGTGAGACGTTGTCTGACACCACAGATTCCTCGATCTATATACCGATAAAACGAAAAAGGATTCAAAATACACAATGGACACCGGCCGCGGAAGCCTCAACCTGAGAATAAAGCTCTTATATATTTTGAACTTATCAATTGACTGCTCAGGATTTATCCAGGACGAAATACGCTCTGTTTTCCTTCTCTTCATTTCCTCCACATCAGAACGTCTAATGGCCAGTTCAATTTGTTACATGGCGACGGAAAAATACCTCACTCTCCAAGAAAAAACCGTAAAAACTGTTAGAAAAAAAAAACAGTTACAAAAATGGCGTCAAGATACCTTACACTATGCCGTGCAAAGAGAACAACTGCCTTCACGATTTTGTCATTGATAAAACAAAAAACGCAGCCGGCTTTGCACTTGATCGATCTGGTCTGTCCTTTGACGAATTTAGTCAGCGTGTTGGCCACGCATAATATATTACCTCCTGCGATTAGCTTCGACATTTCTGCGCCGTTCGAAGTGTAAATGGCCACAGTATCAATCCTTTTGTCATGTCAGTCACACTCGATTGTGTTTGCTGTTTAAAAAACTCGCTCTTTCCGACGAATAGTTTTTGTTTCTATTATTGACGCTAACGACGTCTGAACAATTTTTTCGGCCTTACTTGAACACACGTATGTACGAAAATCGAACCCATGGACACCGCTGTTAAGAGTTCTCACGCAGTTCGCAGATTCCATACAGATATAGTTCACTACCATGTATTCCTAATGACATCTGTTGGTTAATTGTGATCACATGCTTGCTGTCACTCTTTTGCACAGCCAGTTCGGACTTTTTCATTTATTAAATTTATTTCGTTTTATGAACGAAACAATTTTCATTATAAGTTAAAAATAAGTCGTTATTAGCCACACTTTGCATATTGTAATCTGTAAGCTTGACCTTGATTATATCGACTCTCACAAAACAGTCTACATGAGACTTTCAGTGCTATCTAATTTCCTTTCATTCTGTTCATAACTGGAAATATTTTAAGGTGTTACCCGATATTTTTATATTTCACTTAATCTCAGTCTGCATCCCTTTACCGTCCTTAAGAATTTCACTTCGGACTCCTGTATTTTTGAAATGGTTCTTCCAGGAGAATCCACATTTCACTTGCAAGCACTAAAGAGGGAATGGCAGTGACTTTATAAAACTTTACAAAACTTTGTAGTTCTCTGTATCTGATTCCTTAATATTCTTTCAGTTATTCTAGTTTATCATGACATTCTAAACATAAAATAAACTTTTACTAGTCATATTACAAAATTACAGGCCTACTATAATTTTTTTCCTTATTAATGATTGTGGAGTACGACAAGGGTGTCCATTATCACTTTCTCTTTTTAATTTATATATCGACAATGTCATACAAAACTGGCAGATGTGTCTTCCAGACCATTTTTTGACTGGTCACTCTACACTAGACGTTGTTTGCGGACGATCAGGCTATTCTGTCGGACTCTGAAAACAGATTGCAGATGAGTACACATTTGTTAAATGGAATCTGCAAAGACTCTGGATTGCAGATATCCACAATTAAAACCAAGGTGATGGCTTTTTGTAGAACTGATCCCGTATGGCCAAAAATTGTTATAGATGGTACTGTCCTGGAACAAGTTAGCAGTTTCGAATACCTAGGCTACAGTGTGTCTTATAATACAAGCAACGACGTGGTGCATAAGTTACATATGTTCAACCTTATGTGCGGCACCATCAGGCGAACCCTTAAGTCAGCAGGTAAAGGAACACGCCTAAAATTCTACAAGGTGGTGGCTCTTCCCACACTTCTTTATGGGTCTGAGAATTGGACTTTAAAGAAAGGCCAGGCCAGTCGCATCCAAGCGGCTGAAATGAGATTTCTCAGGCACGTGGCAGGGTATACTCTCCATGATCGTAGAAGAAACACAGATATACGACAGAAACTGAATATTATGAGTATACTCGACAGGATCGCCCAGTATCGGCTGAATTGTTGGGAACATCTTTGCCGAATGGATGACTGCCGCATCCCCAAAAACTATGGAACTATAAGCCGAGGGGACGGAGAGGTGCGGGACGTCCGAGGAAGCGCTGGAGTGACCAGCTCTAATCTTTGCCTATTTGAGACCGAAACAAACTATTCTTGGTTTAAACCTTAAGGATGATGATGACGATTAATGATTCACAAGCGTGTTGTAAATACTTTCGGCAACACTAGATGATGCTCGGCGCATTTCGTGACAGTTCCTGTCAGTTATTTTTTCTTTGTAATTGTGCGCAGAGAAACGCTACTGATTTCAAGTGTCGTTAAACACAGACCAAGCAGTAAAAAAGACGCAGAATCACAATTGTTTCTCCAGTTTGTTTCACTTGATTTCACCGTAGTTTAGAAGCGTCACGGCTCTGACCACCGACGCATTCACTAGACGAATCTCAAATTACCGCGGCTCTGATACACCGCCGAAAAGTAGACAGACAAATCCTAATCGGGGATACTTATGAATGTGTCTGTGTGTGTGTGCGTGCGCGCGCGCGCGCGTGCGTGCGTGTGAGAGAGAGAGAGAGAGAGAGAGAGAGAGAGAGAGAGAGAGAGAGAGAGAGAGAGAGAGAGAGAGAGAGAGAGAGTTGTGTGTAATGATCAGTTGTTCGTAACTCAGCCATGGGAATCATATACTAGAAGGGAGCAATGGACTATAATGGGTAGACGGGTAGAAGGAAGAACGATGTTGACAGAGTCAAAGAATAATAATACAAATAAGTCGAGAAGAAGACGAAGACTGGATTTGTTGTCCCTTATCTTCTACTGCCCGTTGGGTGCAAATTGGGGCTGTCTTTTCTTTTCTAGTAGGACCCACTGAATAAATGTAGAAATGCGGTCGCGTTCCTCCTTACCTCGAAGAATATTCTCAACTATGCGCTCGTACATGTACTCCCCGATCTTCATCTCCAGTCCCATCCTCTCTGCAGCACTTGAAAAAGGTCGGTTTCTGCATCCGTTCTTCTTGTTTCCTGGTTTTCCGCACTGTATATACAACAGTCCCACTGGTACCTTCCAGTTGGCCTGCCGGTGTAACACCTTTGGCTACGCAACTCTGAAGAAACGCCATACATTGATGTTCGGGGACAGAATATCACTTAGGAATCGAATCGGACACTTGATCCGACCGAATCCTCAGAGATTGACAAAATGGATATTCAATTATTTTTAGTAAAGCTCCCAGAGCGATAATTCGATGGTTCATAGAAGTTACGAATAATCTATCAGAAATGAACTTCACAAAGAAGATGGCTACTTTTTGGAAAATCACTGAAGGAAGAGATGAAAAATACAAAGACTACTTGAGCAGAAGAAACGAAGGAAAACACAGTGAAATGTTAAAGAAATACTGGAAGGAATGAGAGGTCATGACAAGTTGCTTCACGAGAAATCAAAAAATAATAATAATACGAGTATATAATATATTGCAACAGTACACAGGATATGAAGTTCTTTTAAGTGGAGTACTAATGCTATATAACATTTTCTGATGGCCATAGACATGTTTTAAATTGACTTTGTTCTTTCTTTGTAAAGTAGTCGTAAGTCTTGAACCAAGCTATGTTTAAAAAAGTATGTTATGTCATAATGTTCACAATTTTATTCTCTTTTATGTCACGTGAAATATTTTGTGTAAGTGCGCGGGTGCGCGTGTGATTTATATTTTATTTAATAACTTCGAGGAAAATTAACATTTCGTTCTGAAACTTGGACAGAGTATTCTCATGGTTATAAGCTACAATATGGTTTCCATATACTCAATTCTCCACAACTGTACTTTTTATGATTTTTTTTTTTTAACGAAATCAGCCTTCTTTTATTCTGGTTATCTCCTAGAAAGTAATAAAATTTGTAGATTAAATCTAGGACAGGCCTTTGCAGAATCGGACAGAATTTAAGCCTGATTTCAGTCTATCTGTGTTCTCATCTGTGACGTTGCTAAAGTTTCAACCAATCAGAGGGTCTAAAATTTATTCAGTTTGGTCCTCTGTCGTGAACACTTCGCGCAGTTTCTTCCAAAGACTCGTTATAGAAAGACGTACTCGCTGCCACGAGTTTTTCGTGACAAGACAGGTCGTTTTCCTTTAAACTTAGAAGTTGGTTCATGGTTCGAGGTCTTCGAAACCAATACCACTTACAGAACTCAAATAACAAAAAAATAGATCATTCTAGTGCTTTCGCGTATAGTGGAAGATATCCGCTAGGTACAAAATATCTACCGAGATATTTTGATTTACGCGAGAACACTTCAAGAATCCGGAGTTTGTGTAAGATCAATACACCCAGATCTATTTTACCCAGTTTTAAAATCCCTGAGATTAATTAAATTTAAATTGTAAACAATAACAGTCCGTATCGCAGTGTGCGTGGGTGCAACGACGTGAATCTTCTGCATTAGTGATCTTCGAACCGTCGACGGGCAGAGTTGTACCAGTCATCAGTCGAGCTGTGTGCGCGGAGCGTCGAGTGGCTACGCAAACAGTGGATTTCAACACATCAAGTAACATAATTGTAAAGCAAGCCAATGGACTCAATTTTAAAAGACAAAATTTTAAATAAACAATTTAATGGTATAAATTAATAGGACAATAGTAAATTTTAATGATTTAATTTAATAAATTTTCCTACCTCCAGATATAGACTCTGTTGTAATAATTTCTATTGTAATACACTTCTTGATAGGCCTTTATGAAAGAGTTAAATTAATCATTTGCATATTACGTTGGCCTACGAGCATGTGAAAAGCAAGTTTTACAAACTATTTTAATCACTGGTAATATTAATATTTTACTTAACAGTCTACAACACTTACTCCAGTGTACCAACTCTTGATTGTACCTCAGTGCGCCAGTAATAATAAACACAAATTAAAGTATATTAATCAACTTTTAATGAACCATTTGCATTTATATATTACAAAATTTGTTAATATGACTTGGATAGTTTTACCTTACAATTTGAATATTATTAAATAGCAATGAGTTCTTTTCTGACAAATTGAGTCACTACGTTGAATACAAATATACATTTATCAAACAATATAGAATCAAATTATTCATTTATTCGTTACTTGCATGAAGAATCCTTCCGAAGTGCGTAGTCCTGAAGATGTTGCAGGTCGGTTAGTCGTCAGCAGCCGTTTGTTGCGTGTTAATCCAGGTTATGAATGCACTAATTCACTTGATCACAGATGTACACTACACTTGACATATTGATTATACATATAACTATGTCGTATAATTATACACTCTGGACACAAAGATTATTGAATTGACCTTAAGTGCATCTAACACAGTTCGCGTCGCGTGCGTTCCGATTATCTCACACCGTCGTAACTTTAATCCGAACTAATTCGATTTCTTCAGTGATTTCACCACAACGTATCGAATTGATACACAACGTATCGAATTGATGGAAATTTATACGTAATATTACTTCGTGTTGTTTGTTATTACTCTGATCATTCACTCATTTACTTATTACTGTTTAAGAAACTTTATAGCTTTAGTATTAGTAATTATCGCGTTCCCGTACTTCTGTTACTTATACGAATTACTTATTCTTTACATTACTTATTAAAATTTATAGTTAACGCAAAAACAGCGTACGCGAGTCTCTTCCTATAGGTTTAAACTACCGCTAAATACGAAATCGCCCAATCTGCTTCTCTAAAACCTCCCGCGCAACACATGACGCTTTTTCTGATTCGCCCAACGTTTCTCCGCGATCCACGTGCTTAAAAAACTAGCGTCTATAGTTATCTCGCTCACACATCGCTCTCTCTCGTCTAACGGTATCTATTGTTACATGCACTTAACGTTTACAACATTGGCAAACACCCTTAATATCCTAGCGAATAATACATTTTATGACAGTTGTGTCCCAAAACGTGACTTAGCCTAAAATTACCTTCCTTAGAGTCGTCAGCCCCAAGGCCGGCGTTATTAACCTACCGGTCTACTCTACTGCTTTTTTACAAGTTAATTTCTTTCAAGTAATGCCGCCTAACGGTTCAGGCGTCACAATACCTCTCCGCTTTCTAAAACACACCCATTTCTTTGCGTTCAGCATAGTTTATTGAGTAAAATTAGCAATTGATCAAATTTTGCGTTACACTATATTACCTATCTATGTAGTTTTAAATTGTATCGTTGAAATATATATATATAAATAAGAAGAAAGAGATGTAGCAAAAGAAGAAGAAGAAGAAATCGAGTGATAACAAATGAAACACTTGACCCCAGAAGACTTGATAGTACGCAGCTATGGCATTTTCTTCTACAAACGTGAGTGCGGTAACAGGCTTCAACTGAGCGCACACTGCTGGTGGATCGATGCCACGGGGCGACCAAGGTGCTGTAGGTCCTCTTCTATTGTTTAACGCATCTCTTTAATTAATTGTCTTAGTTTCCGTCCAACAGATTATAACTCACATTGTTATTTCGTTCTTTTTCTTCTTTTTATTCCTCTTCATCTTCTACTACTTATTAAACTTATTCATTGTCTTTTCTTGTTATTACTTTTGTTTTTTACAACGATTCTGAGAAAATTAGGTACGTTCAAAATAAATTAAAACGTTTTAGAAGCATTTATTTAATTTTTTATATACGAGTAAGTGATAGAGAAGCAGTGAAAGCTTGAACTTATTTAGCTTGTCTAAACCGGTGTGGTCTCAAACTTTCGGCATGCTTCGCATCACATTACGTTATGTTATGTTTTCTGTATGGTCAGCGTAGAATTGTGAAATGTTGTATAGCACAAAAGACTGCGAAAACCGGCAATAAAATAAAAGTTACCTTGGACGCGATACGAAAACGATACTGACTGTGATAACAAGTAAACAAAAGTTAGAAGTATCTGTGAGCGAGCCATAGAAACGATGCCCGCGTATTGTTTACAAAAACAGTAGCTAATCCCACGTTCCTGTATGAAGTGGAACACAAAGACTTGATAAAAAATAAGAAGAAGAAAAATAAATTAGGTTGCTGAAAGTACACGAGGATATTCTCTCCTGGATCGGAAACATTAGACGAGAATTAAAAATCGAATCTTTGAAGAAGAAGGTTAGCTAATAGCTACTAGTGACAGCTTTCAGGTATGATGATAAGGACGTTTGTAGACCGAAGAGGAGATGAACCTAAGGTCTTATTCTGGAGTGAATGTGATCAAAAATGTACGACAGCATTGCAACTGCGACAAATGGCCTCAGCCATGGGGGTCACTAGTTCGTAACTCGGGGTCAGTTGCCACGTGTATTTTGAACAAGGAAACATCGGAATTATTCGACAGGCTTGATAAACAACATCTTTGCTACGTAGTTTAGACATTTGTTTGTTCCGTCTCCATCTACTCTTTGGTCGCCCTACATTCCTCCTTGCTTGTACTTTGTAGCTTCTTTTCCTATCAGAAAGCCCACACGTTCTTCCGTAAAACATAATTATCTTTGTCTACACGTTATCATAAGTAACGAAGCAGCATGGACAATGAAGCGTTTGTGAAATATCAACAAGCCAACCGGTAACATATTCAATTAAACAGGAGACGAAAATCTTGTTTTAATATTAAAATATTAAAATGTATGTTTTTTATTAAGCATTTTCTTCTTCTTCTTCTTCTTCTTCTTCTTCTTCTTCTTCTTCTTCTTCTTCTTCTTCTTCTTCTTCTTCTTCTTCTTCTTCTTCTCCTTCTCCTTCTCCTTCTCCTTCTCCTTCTCCTTCTCCTTCTCCTTTTCCTTCTCCTTCTCCTTCTCCTTCTTCTTCTTCTTCTTCTTCTTCTTCTTCTTCTTCTTCTTCTTCTTCAACGTCCTTACTAGGACTCTGTCCTGTTCTATAACAACGGTCCTACATGTTGTCACTCCATCTCTTTCTTGGCCGACCAATGCTCCTCTCGGTGCTCGCTATGGGCATTACCGTATCATCCGTCCAATTCCGAGGCTGTCCTTTGCTTCTTTGAGCAATCCGTATTTTTCCAGTGGATAGGTGGCTGACCTTGTCCACCAACCCTCCTCCTTTATCCGGGCTTGGGACCGCCAGTGTCATCCTATATTAACCATTTTAAAAAAGTAAAAATTATTTAAATCCTATTAACTAAAGTGAAACTATCAGAACTGGAATACGTGGGTGAAACATTAGCCGAACAAATTCGCAGATCATACGGTCGTAAACAGGCAGTTCACAGAACTTAACCCCCCCCCCACAACTCCAAAATTTCACAGCTAATTCTACAGGTTAAAATACAGAAACTATATCGTATAAACATATGCTCTGAAACACTTTGTTTTCCGGCCAGAGATTTTCCCACTTGTTTGATCCCAAAGGCTGTAAAAATAGAGATAAAATTTAAACGCATCATAAGATTGTATAAAAAATTTTTGTTCGATAAGTTGGCAATACAGTATTAACATCTGATACACAACTGAGTTTTGAGTATTGCACCTGAATACAATTTTATAACCTTATAGATGTAACTTATATCAGTTTCTGGGCGTAGTTTTCCTTAGAGCAAACAGGAAACCGTTGTTTTAAAACCGTTTATCAAAAAGTGTGGTTTTGTATTTATGCTTTTTAGACTGTTCAACGGTTTTCTCAGTACCTACTTATTTGGCTCAATAGAATGTTATTATCGTCCTACTAGTATTTACTGTTTTGCTACCGTTTTTCTCCTTTGAGCCCAAAAAATTGAAAAATCTTTGACTGCCGTAACTTAAAAACAAAGTGTTTCCGGACATATGTTTATACAATATTTTTTCTTTATTCGTACCTATAGAATAAGCTGGGAAGTGGGATAAAACTTTGTGAATCAAACTGTATAATGTAATACAAAATTACGAGGGTTAGTTGAAAAGTCCGCGTAGCAGTAGAACTAATATATTTAGTGTGTTATAACATTAATATTTAATGTAAACAGCTGTGAATTTTCAAATCTATACGGCAGTGTATTCATTGCTTATCAGCTGTTTGAAATTTACACGTCACGTATGTTTTGAAAAATTGACAAAATTAAACATCATGCAGTGACTGAATTCTTCGTAAAAAAAAAGGTCTAGCGCCAATGAAAATTTACAACAAAATGGTAAACATGTTAGGAGATGCCGCGTCTTCAAAAACAATGGTTTGTAAGTGGGCACTTGAGTTTAAACTTGGTCGTACGAGCATTGAAGATGATCCCCGCAGTGGAGGCCCAAAAAGTGCAACAACTTCGGATATCATTAAAATAATTTCATACACAGTTTTGGAAGACCGGCGATTGAGGGTGGGTGACATTGCCGAGACCGTAGCAATCTCACACGAGCGTGTATATCACAGTTTGGAAGACCGGCGATTGAGAATGGGTGACATTGCCGAGACCGTAGCAATCTCACACGAGCGTGTATATCACAGTTTGGAAGACCGGCGGTTGAGAGTGGGTGACATTGCCGAGACCGTAGCAATCTCACACGAGCGTGTATATCACAGTTTGGAAGACCGGCGATTGAGAGTGGGTGACATTGCCGAGACCGTAGAAATCTCGCAAGAGCGTGTATATCACATTTTGGAAGGCCGGCGATTGAGAGTGGGTGACATTGCCGAGACCGTAGCAATCTCGCACGAGCGTGTATATCACATTTTGGAAGACCGGCGATTGAGGGTGGGTGACATTGCCGAGACCGTAGCAATCTCGCACGAGCGTGTATATCACATTTTGGAAGACCGGCGGTTGAGAGTGGGTGGCATTGCCGAGACCGTAGCAATCTCGCAAGAGCGTGTATATCACATTTTGGAAGGCCGGCGATTGTGTGTGGGTGACATTGCCGAGACCGTAGCAATCTCACACGAGCGTGTATATCACATTTTGGAAGACCGGCGATTGAGGGTGGGTGACATTGCCGAGACCGTAGCAATCTCACACGAGCGTGTATATCACAGTTTGGAAGACCGGCGATTGAGAGTGGGTGAGATTGCCGAGACCGTAGCAATCTCGCAAGAGCGTGTATATCACAGTTTGGAAGACCGGCGATTGAGAGTGGGTGACATTGCCGAGGCCGTAGCAATCTCACACGTTCGTGTATATCACATTTTGGAAGACCGGCGATTGAGAGTGGGTGACATTGCCGAGACCGTAGCAATCTCACACGAGCGTGTATATCACAGTTTGAAAGACCGGCGATTGAGAGTGGGTGACATTGCCGAGACCGTAGAAATCTCGCACGAGCGTGTATATCACATTTTAACCAAGTAACTTGGTATGGAAAAACTTTGTGAAAGGTGGGTGCCGCATTTGTTATCAAGTGACTAAAAGGCAATGAGAACTAAAGTTTCTGAGAAACGTTTAGATCGTTTTACGAAGAATATGAGTGACTTTGTTCGTAGATTTGTTTCTGTGGATGAGACGTGGGACCACCACTACACTCCAGAAACGAAACAAGAGTCAAAACAGTGGACTCTAACTGGCGAAAGTGCTCCAAAGGAAGCAAAGGTGGTCCCATCAGCAGGAAAGATCATGGCATCGATTTTCAGGAATGCAAAAGGCATTTTGCTTCTGGAACAACTAAATAAAAACATTTGTGAGAAAAGACCCGGTTTAACAAAGAGAACAATAATTTTTCATCAGGACAATGCTCCTGCCCACAACAGTGATTTGGCGATGAGTAAACTGCTAGATTTGAAGAACGAATTACTAGAACATCCACCATATTCACCAAATCTAGCACCCTCTGATTTCTATCTATTTCCAAACCTTAAAAAATTTGTGGCTGGAAAAAGGTTTTTCATCAAATGAAGAGGTAACAGCAGGTGTAGAGGGGTATTTTACGAATCTTCCAGAATCTTACTTCAAGACAGGGATCGAATTATTACAGAAGCGTTGGACCAAGTGTATTGAAGTTGGGGGAGATTATATAGAAAAATAAAGTAATTTTTGTAGCAGTTAACTTGTTTTTTCATTTCCATTCCGAGAATTTTTCATCTATCCCTCGTATATTGGAATGGGGACCCAACCCATGGAAGAAATTGAAGTCTGGCTTATTTCAGTGGGGTAGTCTGACGGTCTGAATAGCCCGATGAACTGGTAGCTTGATGTGATTCAGAAGGTTTAGTGGCCAGAACGCATCATCATAATTATGAGGCGTTACAGGCCCTGGTGGCTCATACCCTCCTTACAACCCCCCCCCCCCCCCGCCGCAATCTCATTACAATAGTTCGTAGGTCCTTTTATATATTTCCCAGGAACCTTTTAACATGATAATGTTTTTAGGCTGGGGGTCATTCCACAAAAACGTCATCGGAAAATGTGACGCTTCCACACTTTCGATTCCCCACAGTCTAGAAATCTGATATGTAAATGCATCAAGACAGAAATAATCGCTACTAACATTGAGTTTAGCAAACGTTTTAGTGAGAATAAATTTGGTTTTACATGCTCTGTTTGTGATCGCCTGTGGTTTGGAAATGATTTACGTAATCCACCAAACGTAATCCACATTATACGATTCAAAAGCCTAAAAACATTATCATGCTTCGATGTTTCGGTTTCGTCGAAATTCTTTGAATGCTTAGGTGCATAGAGAGAGAGAGAGAGAGAGAGAGAGGACTTACATTTTCTTGGTCTCCATCGTTTGTGCTGACCAAAAGGCCTCCCCAGCAGCAATGTTTTTCTAGTTGGATCGTCTTCATGCATTTTCATAACATGGCTAACCTATGTGTGCAAAATTTGATAAAAAATTGACAGAAAGACTTGAAAAACAAATAACACAAATTCTGAAGAAAAAATATTACCAAGTGTTTGCGTTAGTGCTTTGAAACGTCGAGCAGTTTCTATGACTTTTCTTCGCCGTTTGAACATCGTAATAAACACGACACCAAACTTGCATGACAACATAAATTTTTAATATAAATTCTTAGATTATTTTTTCTGTTTAGTATGGATAAAAGCTTTGTTGGCTTGGTGAAAATTATACGCTACGTGAAAGAAATTAATTTTCCTCAAAAAAAATTTAAATAAAACTAAACAACGACCACAAAAAATACTTAACAAAATTCTCCAGAGACGTGCGCGTGTGTGTATGTGTGCGAGTGTGTGCGTGTGTAATTAAGGTTGAGCCGAGCCGAGGTGGCGGGCGGAGGTACCAGTTAATTGTGATGTCCGCAAGAGCGCGCGGCCAGCGAAGGTGTCTGAGAAGACTCGCGGGTGGTCCACGGCCCTGCGGCGTCTCTAATAACATCATAATATCGAGCACAGTAAGCCGGCCCGACACTAAAAACCTTGTTTATCTGTTTTGTTGGTCCTAATAACCCCCCACCCCGCGATCATGTATGCAGTGGTGTCCGTGTAGCTATAGATATATATATATATATCATGTATCTGGAATTTCTGAAACTATTAACTGCTGCGTTTTCACGCTCATAATAATGATATAAAAATCTCTCCCTTTTTAAATCGAATGAATTCCTCGGCTATGTGTCATTCTTTGTGAGCGTAGGATGAAACTGAAGCACAACAAAAAATACATATATTCATAGCTACTTAAATATTTTTCCATTTTGAATAGCATAATAGTTGATCTTAGTTGGTGGTATAATAAACTCCTCGACTCAACGATGTGACATAACAATTACTGTTTTTTCTCGACTCTTCTTGTACAACACGAACCACGTACAGAAAGATTTTTTTTTATTTACCTTTAGTCTTATTTATTGAACCTCGTTTCATACGATTTTAA
The DNA here is from genome assembly GCA_034769895.1 of Magicicada septendecula. NCBI lineage: Eukaryota > Metazoa > Arthropoda > Insecta > Hemiptera > Cicadidae > Magicicada > Magicicada septendecula. The sequence goes on along the minus strand of CM068371.1, from coordinate 481,715,332 downwards.
ATTACGCTTATGTACACTTTTCTCTACTTTTTGTCTTCATCTTTTTCTTTCTGTTTCTTTTTTGAATAAATATTCATTAACTAGATCTATCCACTCCCAACACATAACGTTTATTTTCTTTGAAGTTTTAAAATAATTCTTCCCAATTTTGTTTATCACACATGCATTTTATTAGGAAATGAAGGTGGTTGTGTTCACTTTATATATAAAACATTTATTGATTCAAAACTTAAGCACTTGCCTTTGTCATTCTTCTTCTTCTTCTTCTTCTTCTTCTTCTTCTTCTTCTTCTTCTTCTTCTTCTTCTTCTTCTTCTTCTTCTTCTCCTCCTCCTCCTCCTCCTCCTCCTCCTCCTCCTCCTCCTCCTCCTCCTCCTTCTTCCTCTTCTTCTTCTTCTTCTTCTTCTCCTTCTCCTTCTCCTGCTTCTTCTTCTTTTCCTTCTTCTTATTTTTCTTCTTCTTCTTCTTCTCGTCCATCTTCTTCTCCTTCTTCTTCTTCTTCCGTGTTTCTTCTTACGCTTTTGCTTCTTATCCTACACTCCACTTTCTGTTTTTCTTTCTTCTTTGTTCTTGATTATACGTTTATTTTCTTCCTTGTCTTTCTAGTTGTCGGTTCTCGTCACGTTAATACGTTTCTTTCCACCCAGTCTTCTTCATCATTTCTTTCACTGTCTCTATCCATTTATTTTTTCATCTGCTTATCTAGAATTTTTTACTCTTTCACTTCTTTATCTAATTTTCCCGTTCTTTTTCTTCATAATTTTTCTTTCTTCCTTGTATTCTTCTTTTACCTCTACTATTGTAGCAGTATTTGTTTCTGTTGCTTATCTCATTCTTTGTCTACTACATCTTCTTCTTTCCTCCTTTCTTTTCCTTTTCTACCTCGTTTTTCTGTTTTCTGTTTTTTTTTTCTTGGCATTATTTTACCTTGGATGTTGTTGTATCATTTCTTCTCATATATTTTAAAAAGTGTTTCGCATAGAATTTCAATCTTTTATTCAGTACACTCAAAAAAGTGTGAAAAGAATCTCAAAAAACTAAAATACACTTCTTCAAGTATTTATATATTTTGCAAATAAGTGTTTATGAGTGTTAAATAAATGTTATGTATGAATGATTCTCGGATGTTTCTTACTTACAAATGTGTTTGTAAATGTTTCATTTATATTTTGAATTAGGTTACTCTTAATTTCCACTCCAGATCATGACAGTCACTCCTTACCTAACAAAGTACAAAGTTTGTCTAAAAAATAATGTGCCTAATCGTCATATACTGGGTGTTTCCTAGAGATGATGCCAAATTCGGGAAATGATTCTACTGATTAAACTCAAGGAAAATTGTCCAATAAACGTATGTCAAAAAATGCTTTGATTTCGTTCTTATGTCTGTGTTTTTTTTTTATAAATTAATTACTGTTGAACATATGAGGGTCAGTTGAAAAGTTGGCCGAGCGACATCTATAGCTCAGTGATTGAACTAAAATCTTTCGTGTGGTGTAAGACGTATATTTCGCGTAAACACCTGTTAATTTGCAGATATATCTGTCAGCTTTATTCACTCTTTACCAGCTGTTTGAAATTTTCCTGTCATGCGTATTTTAAAATGCACAAAATCAAATATCGTGTTGTGATGAATTCTCTGTTAAAAACGTTTTAGCGCCAATTGAAAATCAAAACGAAATTGTAAGTGTGTTAGGAGATGCCGCGCCTTCAGAAACAACGGTAAGTGGGGCACTCTCGAGTTTAAATGTGGTCGTACCAAGCACTGAAGACTATCCCAGCAGTGGACGTCCAAAAAAGACAACAACAAAATGGCAGTATTAAAAAAATTCCATAGGGTGTTGGAAGACCACAGATTGAGGAGTGGATGACGTTGCTGAAGTCATAGGCATACCTGTATCATATGAGCGTGTGCATTATACTTTAACTCAAGAACATGGTGTGAAAAAGCGTTGTGCAAGATGGCCGCCGCATCTGGAGTTGTTGCGTTTTTTGGGCGTCCAGTGCGACCACGTTTTCAATGCTCGTACGACCACGTTTAAACTTAAGTGCCTTCTTACAAACCGTTCGTTTTGAAGTCGCAGCATCTTCTGACACACTTATAATTTTGTTTTGAATATACGTTGGCGCTAAACAATTTTTAACAAAGAATCACACCACGATGTTTGATTTTGTCCGTTTTTCATAACACGCATGACACGTCAATTTTAAACAGCTTCTAAACAATGAATAAACTGATAGATAGATTTGGAAATTAACAGGAGTTTACATAAAATACAAATCTTGCAGCACACGAAAAAACTTTAGTTTTACCGCTAAGCTATAGATGTCGCTGCGCGAACTTTTCAACTGATCCTCGTAACACACATCGTCACCTGTTGTGCAGTCGTGGCAGCCATGTAGATAACAGATCATAACCCTGAGCAACAAACAAAATCATAGATACAGCTAAAGCAGTCCAACAGCCACACGGAAGTATCCGAGACTCTACAGAAGACACAGACCGACAACAACAACAATATTATTTTACACGTTTCTCGAACACCCCCATTCGTTATTCTGTCTCACCGTTTATTGCATATTATTCTCAACGCCTTCATTTCAGCAACTTTTAGTGTTTGTATTCTGGCTGTCAGGTTTCCGCTCTCGCTTCCGCTAGAAACTTATTGACTCCACGTTTTCAGTGGCGTAGGCCTATCTATAATTTGGCTTTGGAGGGGTTCGGGGTCGGGCCGACTTCATACAAACGGAAAAACAAGTTAAGACTAATCGACACTACTATCTTTAAAGTGGCTGAAAACGCGTGATAACATCGTAAAAGTAAACGGTAATAACACAATAAAAATACAAGTTACTGGAACATTGTTAAAAGACACTTATTGACTGCAGTGATTCTCCTGTATTTCACATTTCAAACGTTTATTACTTGTTCTGTGTATTAGACTTGTTTGTATATTTGAAAAAGAGTTACTACTATATTAGCGTACAAAGCTAAAAAAAAAAAATAATAATAATAATAAAACAGCCTACAAATTACGAGATTAACAAAATTCGTCAACTTTTTTCGATCCTCTGAGGGGGTTTGGTCCCCCCCCCCGTAAATACACCCCGAAGGCATAGATTAGGGTAGAAAACACGACAACAACAACAGTGTTGTTTTGCACGTTTCTCGAATATTTCCTTTCGTGTTTTGCCTATTATTCTTTCTATATGCTTTCATTTCAGCTACTAGTGTTTGCATTCCGGCTGTTGGTTTTCGGTCTCGCTTCCGCTAGTAAGTTATTGATCCCACGTTGTACAGCTTACTTGTGACCCATAAAGAACACAAGTAAAAAGAAGAGAAGATGCGATGAATTCACTGTGACGAAAACGACGCCGGCGATGATGATCTTGGCGACGATGGTGGAGGCGGTGCTGATGGAGACTACGTAAGGCAGTGATGATCTTGGCGACGATGGTGGAGGTGGTGCTGATGGAGACTACGTAAGGCAATGATGATCTTGGCGACGATGGTGGAGGTGGTGCTGATGGAGACTACGTAAGTCAATGATGATCTTGGCGACGATGGTGGAGGTGGTGCTGATGGAGACTACGTAAGGCAGTCTTCTACGGCAATGATGATCTTGGCGACGATGGTGGAGGTGGTGCTGATGGAGACTACGTAAGGCAATGATGATCTTGGCGACGATGGTGGTGGTGGTGCTGATGGAGACTACGTAAGGCAATGATGATCTTGGCGACGATGGTGGAGGTGGTGCTGATGGAGACTACGTAAGGCAATGATGATCTTGGCGACGATGGTGGAGGTGGTGCTGATGGAGACTACGTAAGGCAATGATGATCTTGGCGACGATGGTGGAGGCGGTGCTGATGGAGACTACGTAAGGCAGTCTTCTTCTTCTTCTTCTTCTTCTTCTTCTTCTTCTTCTTCTTCTTCTTCTTCTTCTTCTTCTTCTTCTCTTCAAGGATTAGGTTATACACCTATTCCGGCACCCATCTCATCCTCGGACGACCCACGTCTCTTCTATCAATGGTTTTGTAGTTCAGTACCGCTTTCGCAATCGATCCTCTGTCATCTTTTGCAGATGATCCCACCATTGTCTTCTGTATATTGGAATAAAATCATTTATGTTCTTTACTTCGAGTTCTGCTCTGATATTTTCATTCCTTATTCTATCTTACAATGTATAATTTAAAGTACTTCGAAGAAACTGCATTTCAGCACTCTGAATCTTGCCGCATTCCGTTTTTATAATGACTTACGCCTCACTCGTATATTTCAATGTGGGTATTGCAATTGTCTTATAAAATTTAATCCTTGTGCTGTGTCTTGTTTTATTTCTAAGATTTCTATGAATCGTACCACACATATTCCTGAATTTATTTATCTTCTCTTTTATAGCATATTCAGATTCATAGCTTACTGCGCAGCCGAGATATTTGAAACGGCTCAGTTGTTCTAAAGTGCTGTTGTTTATAACTATCTTAGTCGTCACTGAATATTTACCTTTAAAGGCCATGGTTTTGGTCTTTCTTACTGAAATTGTCAGTGAGTACTCTCTTGCCACTGCTCGTAATTGAAACATAGCTCTTTGTAAATCATCCTCATTTTCTTGAATAAGAACTGTGTCACCCGCATATAGCAGGGAGCCCATACACATTGATTTGTTAAGCTGTATTCCCAAAGTCACTCTGGATTTTCATACTGTCAACATGTCGTCAATGTATATATTAAACAAGGTTGGGGAAACACAGCATCCCTGCCTAACTCCCTTATACGTAAGGCAGTAAAAGGCATAATATCCTGTAAAGGCATTCTTGACTTCATCTACGTACGAATTTGCCAATAGGCCACGGAGTACAAGAAACGGAAATACAATAGATAAGGAGCGTGGAACAGGGGCGGAGAAAACATACACACACACACACACACAAGTAGTACGGTACTAAATATAATATTTGTCTCGGAGTTAAAAAGTTGGGTTGGGTTTGGGGAATGTTAAAGAGTGGCTGGCAAGCAGCATAATATCTTGATGGTTATCACACGTGTGTGTGTGTGTGCGTGCGCTCGCGCGTGTGTAAATTTCTTGGTATGTGGTCGCCACTATCAGAACGGACAGGCGTGACGAAGGTGCCCATTGGTCCACGGACGGTCCACCTTCTGACATTGTCCTGTCCCTTCCTTCTTCTTTTCTTTCTGAACGAACCCACCTGAGAGAAACTCTTCCCTCTCGCTCTCTCTCTCTCTCTCTCTCTCTCTCTCTCTCTCATTCACACGCCACCTCTAACAACGGCTGGCAAAACCATAACATCAGCGCAGACAGTTCATAATCTTCTTTAAATGTTATTTTTTATGAACGTAGTAAGAGCGTCTACCAGGCACTTAAGCTTATACGTATATTTATGTAGGCTTAGCGTCTTGTTGCTGACCCCCCTCTCCAAGACAACAATCAAACACTTTTCAAGGTTTAAAAACAAAAAATGAATAGCGTTTTATAATTCTGAAATACTAACGGTGGAACTTAAACGATTCATTGTTGTTTTGTCTTCACGGAAACAATGTCCGTCTAATGCGCGCGCTCGTACTAATCTGGAGCGTCTGCAAGAGACTGGGGGCGATATCCCCTCTTTCTAGAGAAATTAATAAAATTATGTAGAAAATGTTGAAGACCTCAAGAAGAAAAAATAATTCCAATCCAGTGGCGTACCTAGGCTATTTGGTACCCGGTGAGAAGCTCAGATTTGTCATCTCCCCATAATGATACCCCCCCCTCCAAACGGCCAAACATTATAATTTAATTGGTACTCAGATTTTAGTAAGCTAATAACCGAGTGTAATGTCTTTATTTTCAATATACTGTAAATTTAGCTTTTCTTTCAACAATGTAAGTGGAATATTTAATAACACAGTAACCACTCAATCACGATATTAACTATAGTCGTGGTAGCCTATGCATATTTTCTTACATATTAAACTTTACTACCACATGCTACTTGCAGATACTGAAACTACACTTCAAACTACGCTAAGATTGTTATCAGGATCAATGTCTGTATAATATTTACCTTATTTCTTCCGTCGTGTGACTTCGTTTTGCGTTTTGATTATTTGCTTTACGCGTTTCGAGAAATATGTCTTTGATCGAAAAATCTGTTTGATTTAAATCAAACCCGCTCTACGATACCGCAATAAACCTGTCTACGCGGTAGCTATTGATAATCAGTGTCCGATCGGTCCGACTCGAGTGCGCACTCAAGTAAAGCGGGTATGTGTGTAATCGTTTTCGAATATTTGTATTTTAATATGTAACGACCTCGCTAAGAGTGAATTTTTATTTTATTTTATTTATTTCTGATGACGAGACATATGTCTCGAAACGCGTAAAGCAAATAATCAAAACGCAAAACGAAGTCACACGACGGAAGAAATAAGGTAAATATTATACAGATTTTGTCAATAAGTGACTTGGATACCATTTCAAACATGTCTTTCAGGATCAATGCTCTGTTGCTGACTACTGGTAAAATTATAAGAACAAATAGGTTGTGACGATTTAATTGAATATAGAATTTTAAATAAAAAAAAATTAATTTACTAGTAATTAAGTACCTGTAAATCGCACTATTAAACCTAAACCCCTGTCCTAACTCAGAATAAGTATGAGATGTAAATGGAAAATCTAACTAAAGCATTAATAAAAATTCGAATTGTAGAAAAGTTATTAATATCACAATTAACCCTTTGCTAGTCATCATGCGGTGACCTGTTAATTCCGGACACAACGTGCATAGCTAGTCGTCTGTAACTTAGGAAGATATAAAAATCATAATCTTTGTAATTAGTAATTTTAAGGCACAAGAGTAGTTAAAATAATTCACTTAAACTGTAGAATTACTGTATTTTTTTTTTTTGTAATAAGAATGTCAATTTAAATAAAAATAGGAACTTTATTATCGCGGAGTACTTGCCCCTCTCCGTTGTAATGTGCCAGTCGAATCGAGTAGAGAGTCACAATGCTGCCGTCAGAGCGTATAGAACTATGAGCGAGAGCTCCACCAAAATGCACTGTTTAAATTTAATTTTAAATGTTAGTACCACTGCTAAACGTGGCGAGCGAGTGTAATGTGTGAATTGTAGAAAGTTGTGTTAAAAAGAAAAATGTAATAAGTTAAAACAAAAAAACTAACAAGTAGTAAGCAAGATGACGTCTCCCCTCAAGACGTAAATTCAAGTACAACTTTACACATGAAGATGAGACCTGCATAAACTTCACATGTGGACGTATATGAGGCATAAGACGCTGACGAGGACCTACGTGGATCTACACAAACTTAAACTAATGAAACTTCAATCTCCGCAGTATCTAGTATTTTGTGACGTCTCCCTTGTTAAGACAACACAAAAGTCGGGAACTAGTTCAATTCGTTATCAGTTAATTAAACTAGCTGCCGTTGTTAGTAAAACTTCCTTACCACCAAATTACAACACAATTTTCTACATAGGAAATAGACAAGGCTTGCACAAATTTATTCACTCACTTGGTGTTAGCAAAAACATCTCTTTATTCAAATCTCATGATTTACTTTGTTTTTCAAAAAGAATTACTCTAGCAAATTCTGCTTTTAATGCTTTAAAAATATTAAGTGTATTATTCCTTTTATCTCAAAAGTACTCATCTAGATATTGTTTTAAGTACCTCGGACCCGGGTCTGAACTTTGTTAAAAATTAATTTATCACAATTTTAACCAAATTATTGGAAGAATAATATTGGTTGAAAACTACAGAATTACCTTACATTTAGATATAGTGCTGTTACTACTACTTCATTACAAAAATTACAAATCTGATAAGTTATTCTTTACATTATTAAAAGTTCTTTAGTGTTCTTTTGTTACTTCTCTTATTGAAACGAATATGTACAAATGTTGTGTTTGGATATCACCTGAATTTAACATGAGGTTGTGGCTGGGTCCTTGGTGGTCATCTTCTGTCGTCTTCTAGGGTGGTGTATGTGGTTCCTCTTGAAGCTACATCGGGTTGATTATATCTGGTCTCGACGATCGGATTTTTACTTGAAGTTCATGCTGTTGTATTTTGAGTTTTCTACGTCTGGAGTTTGTAGTTCACATTTTACACCTTAATGATAGTTCTTACTTTGCAGTACTAAAGTCTGGTAAGTTACATATCTTACAACTTACAGTTTTATTTTTTAAAAGAGATGTGTCGGCTAAGTTTTCCTTTCTTTATATTTTTTTTTATAACTCTACACACACTACATTATTTATTTTTGTTATTATTTTCCACACTACATTCTTCAAAATAAAATCACCTCAAACTGGATGTGTTGTTAACGGCATACACCTACGTGTATGTGGACAACACAAAACTCACATCTTTACATGTCGAAGTTCTACTGGCGACTGCGTGCATAGTTTAGGGGCGAGGGGTCATTAAGCTGGCGCGTATTTACGCACTGAGAAAATAGTTCGTTCTTTTATTTATTATTAATTACTCATCAATTAGAATGTAAATACTTTACGTTAACTTTGTTACGAATTAGAGATTTCCTTATTTATATAGTCGTATTTTAAATAATTAACGTCATTATTATTATTATTTAATTAACACCTTTCTTTGCGTGTTGGTACGGGACAATTTCAAGTTGATTCAGGAATCTGGGTATAGGTAAGGGTGGATAATACTCTTACTTGTTAGAAATTAAAATTTTTTATTTGTGCGATTTACTATATTTTTTAAAATCGTCACATCCTCCTGCACCTAACTATGAAAACGGGGTGGTGGGGTAATCATAGAAAATCTAATAAACACAATTATATTTGGACACAGAATCTCATACTGAAATTTCTCTCTCTCAGATTATTTCTATTCAGCAATTGATTATCTTACACTTACACAAAATTTAAATTCTAATACATCTACTACACATAAAATACACAAAACGTAAATCTACCTTATTTTAATTCTTACATCTACTACCGGTTTTTTCTTTGAATTCATCACTCGTTTTACGGAGTTCTACTCATGAGTATGTTACTAATAATAATCACGTATTGTAATAACAATCGAATTACTTTTAGTTTACTGCGCTAGGGATTATTTTTCTTTCTTTGTCTCTCTCGTCATCTTCATTATCATCGTCAGCTGACTTCTCATGTATTATATCATTCTCGCAGGACATTAGCTAAGGTTGATCAGGCCTCGCTAGTATTCGTACGAGGGGTTTTGAGTTTATACTCACTTATGGTATAGGATGTTGCAAAATCTTATCGTATTTCGGTATAAGTATATACAACATATTATTCTCAATACTTAAATAGTCTTCTCGGTTTTCTATCTTTCTCGTAGTCGTTCTTCTGTATTTTGACACGAAAAACATTTTTTTATTTGAGACAGATGGCTTCTGCGAGCGTAGTTTTCTGTATTGGGTTCATACAGAGCTACAGTAACGGGGGTGATGAACTTATGAATTTGGTAGGGGCCACACCATCGATATGATAGTTTCGAAGTGGTCCTATCAACGGCTTTACTCATAGGATGAGTTTTATACATTACTAAATCACCTACTTTATACTCTATTTGCCTATTATTCTGCTCATGATACTTCCTTGATTTTTGTAAATTCGCTCTCAAATTTGCACGAGCTTCGTTCCATATTTTTCGTATGTTATTCCCATTTATGTCGCGGGGTAATAACTCATGGATTTTCCACTTTGTGGTTAAAGGATGGTTGGGTTTATACTTGTACAGTAAATCAAATGGTGTTGATTTATGTCCTTCATGATACGCTGAGTTGAACGCAAATTGTATCCATGAAATATTTTGATCCCAGGTTGTCTGGTCTTTAGCATGATAAGATATTAATGCTGATTTTAAGTTACGCAAGTATCTTTCTGCTAGGTTTCCTTGCGGTCTGTACTCGGTCACGGTAATATGATTTATCCCTAATTTAAAACACATGTCGTTAAATTCTTTCGACTTAAACTGGGGTCCATTGTCAGATATTAGGTTTAAAGGTGTACCATAATCTTTAAATAGTCTTTCTTGTAGAATTTTAATTGTCGTAGATGCTAATGCACGTCGCATAGGATACATCCACACGAATTTAGTGAAGGAGTCTACACAAATTAATAGCATAGTATTTCCGGATTTAGAACGGGGATAAGGTCCAGAATAGTCTATGTATATCTTCGAGAAGGGGGTGGTAGGTATTTCGGAGATTAATTTTCCGACTTGACTGATTCTTGCTGGCTTGCTCAGGGCACAGATTTCGCATTCTTTCACGAACTTTTTTATTTCACTGTTCATGTTTTTCCAGTGGTATTCCTTGCGAATACGATGTATAGTTTTCCTAATTCCCATATGAGCTCCAATTGTCGATGAATGGTAGTAGTCCATTAACATGGGTTTGATTATTTCCGGGGCGATTATTCTCAGTAATTTTCCGTTTGCCTTTTTAAAACAAAGTACTCTTTTACTCAAGGTATATTTGTCAGAATGGTTTCCTTTTTCTATTTGTTCTATTATTTTGCACAATTTCGGATCTTGTTGTTGGTGATATGCTATATCCTTAAATGCAAGGGGAAAGGTAGTAATTAGCGTATTAACGGGAGTGGTTTCAATATTGTCTTCTCCAGATCTTGTATTGGGTAGTTGGAACATGCGGGATAGAGTATCGGCTACTACATTTTGAGTACCACGAATATGTTGCACTTTGAACTTGTAGCAATTTAATCTTAACACCCATCTTCCGATACGACCTAATTGTTTTGGGTGATTCAATAACCATGATAAAGCTTGATTATCGGTTTCTAGTAGAAATTCTTTGTGTTCCAAAAATGGTTTGAATTTATCAAAGGCGAATACTACGGCTAAACATTCAAGTTCGTAGGCTGAGAACTTCCTTTCTTGCTCGGTCAACGTACGGGATGCATAGCTGATCGGGAGTCTAGTATTATTTATTTCCTGATATATTACGGCTCCTAATGCTACACTTGAACTGTCAGTCTGTACGACAAATGGTTTACGGAAATCCGCTAACTGCAATACAGGTGGGGATATTATGCTTTCTTTAAGTGTTTCAAACGCTTCTTGGTGTTGAGTAGTCCACTCGAATTTCGTTCCTTTCTTTCTTAAAGCATTCAATGGGGCTGCTATATCCGCTAAGTGAGGTATGTACTATTGAAAATAATTAATCATACCTAAAAATCGAGCTATACCTTTGGCGTCTCTCGGCGGTAAGAATTCTCGGATTGCGCGTGTACGTTCGGGATCAATGCTAACCTTACCTTCGGCTGATACTATGTGACCTAAGGAGAATTGTTTTAATGCGAAATTAACTTTACTCGGGTTTACGGTCAGTCCAGCTTTCTTTAACCTGGATAATACTTCACGCAAGTGATCAATATGTTGATCCATTGACTCACTATATACTACTATATCGTCAAGATAATGATATACAAATTTAAATTTAACGTCATGGAAAATTTTTTCTAACAGTCTGCTACATACTGAACTTCCTTGTGATATACCGAATGGTACTCTCGTGAATTGATATAGATTAAATGGCACAGCAAAAGCAGTTAAATGTTTTGATTCCTCAGCTAGTGGGATCTGGTGGAATGCTTGGTTGAGGTCCATTATAGTGAAGATTTTCGCTCTTGTAAAATAGTGAAACGCGCTGTGAATGTCGGGCAGTGGTATCGATTCAAATTCTATACTCTTATTTAGCTGTCTATAATCCACGACTAGTCTATGTTTGTCAGTTCCTTTTGGTACTAGGAATGCAGGTGATGAGTATGGAGAAGTTGACGGTTCTATGACGTGCTGATCAAGGAGTTTGTTAATGTGGTTTCTCATTATTTCCATCTTGGGCTGTGATAATTTGTATGGGTGGAGTCGTATTACCTTGTTGTCACTAAGATTTATTTTATATTCGATTAAATGAGTTAATCCTAACTTGGGGGTGAGTACAGTAGAAAATTCTTTTATTAACTTTTGAATTCTTAGTCTCTCATTTCCTTTTAAATGACTCAGACTCGATTCTTGATGCTCTGAATGAATAGTTGCGGTTTCACAAATAGCGTCATTACTTAACTCGGAATCGAACTGATATTTTCGAGTACGATCAAATCTGAAGAAATATTGTTTTGCATATATATCAAGGATTAAGCCAGTTTTTCTTATAAAATCCGCGCCTAATATCAAGTTTTCTGGTTGGATATTTACTTGTCTATCAGTTAACCTTTCTTTAAATGGGTCTATATTCGATTCCTGCAGAAGCTGAAGTTTTGCAGTACCGTTTGGCTGTTCTTGAGTCGGGGATTGGGTAGGGGAAATATTTAGTTTCGTCATTGCTTCTTCAATCTCCTCTAATCTTAACGATTCGGATGTTCGACGTAATTCGCGCATGATCTCGGGTAATTGTTGTAATGCTTCCTCGGCGAATTTTTGTACATCATGAGGGGTAACTTTATCACCGGGCCAATTCAACAAATTGGTGATACGGCTGGTCAGGTGTTCGATTCTTTGGGTGGTGCGTAAAATTACTGCGGGGGATTTTTCATCACGCAGGGTTTGTGCGATCGAAGTTAGTTCTGTATACTTGTGATAACATGTTTCTTTTTCGCTTTCAAAATCTAAAACACTTAAACGATTTGTGTAATCGTTAATACACTTTAACAGTGAGGGTTTGTCAGGTTTATTTTCACGTAACGTCTTGCGAAGTTCCGCGACAGTTACATTTGAGTAGGGAAGACCACGCAATAATGCTTCATAGCTTAATTCGTCTTTCAACAACAAGTCGGGGTTAAATTGAGCCATTTTTGTTAATAACAGCTTTAAATACACGACGTATTACGAACGACAAATCTTATGTCATCTATTTTAAATTCTTATAAAACGTGAATTCATTTAAACACATACATATATATATCTTATTACATATGGAATCTTATATTAATTAATCAACATAAACTTATCTCACAACAATTCAATTTTCTGTACTGTCATATATAATTAGTCAAAACAAAACGCTAATACCATTGTATAGTAGAGAGAAATTTCATATACGAAAAGTTCATTGCTTTAACAATAGCACAAAGAGTCAGCTGTTTTGGGGAGTCGTCTAATTGCATAGGGTGGTAATTCAGGACAATTCAAAACAGGAAAGAGCATGTCTTAGGTGGTTTGTTTGGTTAGCGAGGGGAGGTTTTGAATGAGATGCGTGCATACAAAAGGGGAGAGTTTACATTCCTCAACACGTATTTAACATGAACAGACTGGTTTCTACCGACAGGTTTAGAATGGAATACTTACCAGCGATGACTTGTTTATTACGGCAAAGTCACGATACTAATATTATTATAACTTAATTAAAATTTTACTCATTTATTTTTTGTTTATTTCAGAGTGAATAAATTTATGTTTGTCAAAGTTATTGTTAACGAATTATAACAATATACAATTATTATTATTTTTACAAAGAACAGTGACGCAATTTTGTAGGCGTCACGATGCTTACAAACCTATTATATAATTAAGCAGAGCAGTTTTTACACAAAAGCAGAGTGGCGCAATTTTGTGACGTCTCCCTTGTTAAGACAATACAAAAGTCGGGAACTAGTTCAATTCGTTACCAGTTAATTAAACTAGCTACCGTTGTTAGTAAAACTTCCTTACCACCAAATTACAACACAATTTTCTACATAGGAAATAGACAAGGATTGCACAAATTTATTCACTCACTTGGTGTTAGCAAAAACATCTCTTTATTACTATTCAAATCTCATGATTTACTTTGTTTTTCAAAAAGAATTACTCTAGCAAATTCTGCTTTTAATGCTTTTAAAAATATTAAGTGTATTATTCCTTTTATCTCAAAAGTACTCATCTAGATGTTGTTTTAAGTACCTCGGATTCGGGTCTGAACTTTGTTAAAAATTAATTTATCACAATTTTAACCAAATTATTGGAAGAATAATATTGGTTGAAAACTACAGAATTACCTTACATTTAGATATAAAATGTTACTACATTCTAGATGTGTGCTGTTACTACTACTTCATTACAAAAATTACAAATCTGATAAGTTATTCTTTACATTATTAAAAGTTCTTTAGTGTTCTTTTGTTACTTCTCTTATTGAAACGAATATGTACAAATGTTGTGTTTGGATATCACCTGAATTTAACATGAGGTTGTGTCTGGGTCCTTGGTGATCATCTTCTGTCGTCTTCTAGGGTGGTGTACGTGGTTCCTCTTGAAGCTACATAGGGTTGACTATATCTGGTCTCGACGATCGGATTTTTACTTGAAGTTCATGCTGTTGTATTTTGAGTTTTCTACGTCTGGAGTTTGTAGTTCACATTTTACACCTTAATGATAGTTCTTACTTTGCAGTACTAAAGTCTGGTAAGTTACATATCTTACAACTTACAGTTTTATTTTTTAAAAGAGATGTGTCGGCTAAGTTTTCCTTTCTTTATATTTTTTTTTATAACTCTACACACACTACATTATTTATTTTTGTTATTATTTTCCACACTACATTCTTCAAAATAAAATCACCTCAAACTGGATATGTTGTTAACGGCATACACCTACGTGTATGTGGACAACACAAAACTCACATCTTTACATGTCGAAGTTCTACTGGCGACTGCGTGCATAGTTTAGGGGCGAGGGGTCATTAAGCTGGCGCGTATTTACGCACTGAGAAAATAGTTCGTTCTTTTATTTATTATTAATTACTCATCAATTAGAATGTAAATACTTTACGTTAACTTTGTTACGAATTAGAGATTTCCTTATTTATATAGTCGTATTTTAAATAATTAACGTCATTATTATTATTATTTAATTAACACCTTTCTTTGCGTGTTGGTACGGGACAATTTCAAGTTGATTCAGGAATCTGGGTATAGGTAAGGGTGGATAATACTCTTACTTGTTAGAAATTAAAATTTTTTATTTGTGCGATTTACTATATTTTTTAAAATCGTCACAAGTACTTCCCGAAGACAGGACTCAGATGACGACGCCTACTTCTAGAATTCCCAAGAGAGACACCCCAGGACGAGGTTACCGCCACCTATTGTAAAGGTGACTCGATAGCTTGCCTATCGAGAGTTAATTATATTTGAGACATAACTTACAGAGAAAAGAGACTTTTCAAAGACTATAATTTTATTTAAAATTTAAATGAGACCAACTAAGAGTTTACTGTAATATTCAATATCATACGTTGTAACGTATTATATGTAAATGTAAATTATAATCACTTTAGTTAATAATACCATTCTTCAAATGGTAAAAGAAGCCTTGCAAGCATCTAGATGAACACAAAATACTCAGAAGTCTTTGCTATAGAAATACTTAAAGTAAACTCGGATCCGAGGTAAAAGAATACATAATCAGTTTGATCCCCAGTTTTTCTGAAAACCAGTCAAATATTTTAATCTAATTAATTATGTCATGGGATCTTTTCATATCAGTTGTTAATAAAGAGAAGTCATCTTATTACACATGAAAATTAGTGCATAAATCAGTGAAATACCTTCCCTTGTGTCCTAATAATTAGCTTAAGTAATTTGTTCAATTATTTTGAGTTTAATAACAGTTCGTTACAACGTAGGCAGCCCATGTAATTGGCAGGTGTCAATTAAGATGGGTTCCCTGGATTTGTAACGTGGTAAAAAACGTTACAAAATTGCGCCACTCTGCTAAATTATTAAAAAGGTTGTAAGCATCGTGACATTAACAAAGATACGTCAGGCTGCTAATTAAAGTAATTGTTACGGAGTAAATTAGATAACTCACGGCATTCAGTTATTCGATATATGCACTCAGTCACTGTATTTAATGTAACATTAATTTTCATAAAATGAATTTATTTTAAGATACGTAAATGATAGTCAGTATAACTTGAAATATCATTGTATGAAGCCAAATGCAAGTATGTACATGAATTGTAGTACTTGTTGATCTGTTCAGTCTTTAACAGGTTTATATTATGACAATCCGAGACCTGTAGTTTCTTGAATATGCCTGCATAGTATATCAGTGTATGTCTGTCGTCACGGTAAAAAAAAAAAAAAAAAAAAAAAAAAAAAAAAAAAAAATTATACCCCTGTGTAAAGTAGACCCGGTTAATTACGTGGAAAGAATTTCGTAACTTAAATTTGTTACTAAAAAAAATAAATAATTTAATTGGGGAAAACACGAGAATTAATTACTAAACTCAGACTGTTCTAACCGTAATACACTTGTAACTTGTAAAGCGTGCTTTGTTGAATGAGATTCACCCCATGCGTCCGAGCTGGCTTCTCCAGTTAAAACCGGTCAAGGAAGTTAGTCTGTGGCATTGTGTAGAGAACAATACGTGTGCGTAACCCCCGCGTTCCCACGCATACACTTACCCTGCCTTTGTGTACTAAATAAAAGAGGGTGACCTACATTCCAGCAAACAGCTGATCGGCGATTTAACATTGAAATATGTGTGTGTGGAATTTCTGTCTCTCCCTTAGAAGAGAAATTATTCTCTTCTGAATTATGCAAATGATTTACCCAAGAATGCACTTGTCTATGTAGTTAGTGTGTAGTGTTGTAAAATCAATTTTAAGTACGTTTTAATGTGTTAGAAATAAGATAAAAATGACCTAGTTAACCCCCCCATTGTTAGATATAGTGTTAAACCCCATGCCCCAAAACAGTAAACTTGTAAACTGAGCCAAATAAAAAAAACTGAAAACAAAGTAAATAAAGTGTGCTAAATAAATATTAAATAGGAAATAATTCTAAGTAAGTTTCTTAAATCTCCCCTAAGTAAATAATAAATAAAAAAAAGGAAAAGGTAAGTTTCTTAGAAAGAAAACAAAAAAAAGTAATAATAAGTGAATAATAATTGCTTTAAATAATAAAGCTGAATAAATCTTAAGTTAAACTAAATTTGTGTAAAGTGTCTCCCCTTCCGCATAGTTTGTTTAAGTGTTGTTAAAGAGATAATAAGAATTATCTTCGTGAGATTCCGCTTCTCTCAGTAGCATAAGATATTAGGATTAGCAATAATCTAAAGTGGAGTATGGGATCCTCTTTAGATTATATTAGGTGTAATTAAGAAATGATTATACATGTAACGTAACAGGTCACAACGGCGCCGACTGTAAAGGGTAATGATGGGGGCAGAAAGGTGCCAAAATAATCATTAAAGAGTGCTGAAAGCTAACTTGTGTAGTTAGAGTAAGCCGATGTCAGTCGGGCCACGATATTGTGAGTTACGGATAATTAGGGAAATTAGTATTAAGAATTAAAATATAAGTTAGCATTGTAAGTAACGAGAAAAAGTGAATTTCACGAATGAGAACAAGACAAGAATTAAAAAAAAAAATTCAAGAGAGATAGAGAAAACAAACCGTGTAGTAAAATTAAAATTACACACACTGACACCAAGCATACTCCAAGTCCCCAATTTGGCGTTAGGCTCACAAAACCTCCGTAATGTGGAATTTAAGCGGTGAGTATGTGACGATTTAATTGAATATAGAATTTTAAATAAAAAAAAAATTAATTTACTAGTAATTAAGTACCTGTAAATCGCACTATTAAACCTAAGCCCCTGTCCTAACTCAGAATAAGTATGAGATGTAAATGGAAAATCTAACTAAAGCATTAATAAAAATTCGAATTGTAGAAAAGTTATTAATATCACAATTAACCCTTTGCTAGTCATCACGCGGTGACCTGTTAATTCCGGACCCAACGTGCATAGCGAGTCGTCTGTAACTTAGGAAGATATAAAAATCATAATCTTTGTAATTAGTAATTTGAAGGCACAAGAGTAGTTAAAATAATTCACTTAAATTATATATGTAGAATTAATGTATTGTTTTTTGTAATAAGAATGTCAATTTAAATAAAAATAGGAACTATATTATCGCGGAGTACTTGCCCCTCTCCGTTGTAATGTACCAGCCGAATCGAGTAGAGAGTCACAATGCTGCCGTCAGAGCGTATAGAACTATGAGCGAGAGCTCCACCAAAATGCACTGTTTAAATTTAATTTTAAATGTTAGCTACCACTGCTAAACGTGGCGAGCGAGTGTAATGTGTGAAATGTAGAAAGTTGTATTAAAAAGAAAAATGTAATAAGTTAAAACAAAAAAACTAACAAGTAGTAAGCAAGATGACGTCTCCCCTCAAGACGTAAATTCAAGTAAAACTTTACACATGAAGATGAAACCTGCATAAACTTCACATGTGGACGTATACGAGGCATAAGACGCTGACGAGGACCTACGTGGATCTACACCAACTTAAACTAGAGAAACTTCAATCTCCGCAGTGAACCACCTATCTAGTACTTGCCGAAGACAGGACTCAGATGACGACGCCTACTTCTAGAATTCCCAAGAGAGACACCCCAGGACGAGGTTACCGCCACCTATTGTAAAGGTGACTCGATAGCTTGCCTATCGAGAGTTAATTATATATTTGAGACATAACTTACAGAGAAAAGAGACTTTTCAAAGACTATAATTGTATTTAAAATTTAAATGAGACCAACTAAGAGTTTACTGTAATATTCAATATCATACGTTGTAACGCATTATATGTAAATGTAAATTATAATCACTTTAGTTAATAATACCATTCTTCAAATGGTAAAAGAAGTCTTGCAAGCATCTAGATGAACACAAAATACTCAGAAGTCTTTGCTATAGATATACTTAAAGTAAACTCGGATCCGAGGTAAAAGAATACATAATCAGTTTGATCCCCAGTTTTTCTGAAAACCAGTCAAATATTTTAATCTAATTAATTATGTCACGGGATCTTTTCATATCAGTTGTTAATAAAGAGAAGTCATCTTATTACACATGAAAATGAGTGCATAAATCAGTGAAATACCTTCCCTTGTGTCCTAATAATTAGCTTACGTAATTTGTTCAATTATTTTGAGTTTAATAACAGTTCGTTACAACGTAGGCAGCCCATGTAATTGGCAGGTGTCAATTAAGATGGGTTCCCTGGATTTGTAACGTGGTAAAAAACGTTACAAGGTCTTCATCAATCAAAATACACATTTCGATTTAAGAATACTTTAATCTCTTCAGTAATTTTAGATTTGGTTAATGCATAATTCATTGTAAATACATATATCATACACTATTTCTCTATAAAAAACTAAAAATAACATGTTATACTATACAGATTTTTGACAAATTTCTCTTATTTCTACTGAATTCATTGGGGGTGAGTGCGCACCCTTGACACCCCTTGGCGAACGCCTTCGTTTTGCTTCTGATAAATTTTTTCCAGAAAGTTTTTTATGTTTTTAAATAATAAAAATGAAACAGTACAATTTTTTTAATTTTAAAAAAGCTAAAGCAAACTTGCCCATAATGCATAATCGGGATCGGGCGAGCCTATGTCGGTCAACTGAAGGGGCGGCAACTCACTGTCACACATCTGTCACATCACAAAGGAGGTAATCATCTATCATCGTTGCGTTGATTCACAGCGTAAGTGGTATTGTTTGCGGTTAGTTTGTCAAGTTACAGCTTCTACATAATACATATAGACTAATATTTATAAATATCTGAGTACTCCAATAAAATTTAAAAGTAAAAAAAACAATGTTTTTTTTCTAAATTGAAAAACAAAATTCACATTTGAAAACAGCACCCCGCCACTGCTTCCAATCAGTTAAACGATAAAATACAGATTTACTTATGACCACGCGCAATTGTTTACCAGCGCAACCTTAATAGTCCGTGTCAATTCGAACTGCGTTAATTCGAAAGTCGGATAATCAGAACATATCTTAATTAAATTATATTAAATGTTCGGAGAGTCAGCGGTGTTGGGGGGGGGGGAGCCGATCGATCCCCATTTGAGCTTTAGAGGAACCTTTAGAGGAAAATCACTTAAAGTGGATCTATTTCTTAGCCAGTTAGCTGTTTATTTCTATAAAATAATTTTACAGAAATAAAAGGGATTAAAATATTCGTTAATTAAAAAATAAAGTTGGAATTTTCTTAATACAGTGGAACTATACACTAATTTGTCTCCCTCTGTAATTCGCCACCCACTCTAGTTTTTTCTTTTTTTTTTTTTAACAAGGGAGGAACACATACACTTTAATTATAGCCAGGGTAAACCAGAAACGTGCTGATTGTGGCCGCGGTTCTAATAATAGCCAGGAGAACGGATTGGGGAAGGTATTGGTTCCGACAACGGTTAGGCCCTATTTCGTACTTGTGTACACGGCACAATAAGTGTTGTGTTGTGTCGTTACAACGCTATATGTTGCCGAAAATTCAGTCGGATTGTTGATGCCTGGCAAAATGTTCCGGAAACACTTTAAAATCTGCCTGGAATAAGTTCGGCTATCTGAATTACAACCAGCGTCTACGGAACCACAAGGCCTTGACCCCACATCGGAATTGTTGGAAATCTGCCAATCATCATCATCATCCTCAACGTTTAAAACAAGAATTGTTTGTTTCGGTCTCAAATAGGCAAAGATTACAGCTGGTCACTCCAGCACTTCCTCGGACGTCCCACACCTTTCCCTCCCCTTAGCTTATAGTTCCATTCCAGAGTTGTTTGGGGATGCGGCAGTCATCCATTCGGCAAAGATGTTCCCACCAATTCAGCCGATACTGGGCGATCCTGTCGAGCGTACTCATAATATTCAGTTCCTGCCGTAAATCTGTGTTTCTTCTACGATCATGGAGAGTATACCCTGCCACGTGCCTGAGAAATCTCATTTCACCAGCTTGGATGTGACTGAGCTGGCTTTTCGTTAAAGTCCAATTATGAGACCCATAAAGAAGTGTGGGAAGAGCCATCACCTTGTGGAATTGTAGGCGTGTTCCATTACTTGCTGACTTAATGTCTGCCAATGGCTACCAGCATTAAACAGTTTGAACGAAGACCATGTCAAACATTTGTGTGAAATAGACTTAACGGATGTAGGCTACGAAATGTTTAGTGATGATGAAATTGTTACATGCGTATCCACAGAACCTACAGAACCTAATGATGAAGAAGATGACCAGCCAATAAAACCTGCAATCTCTCATAAGGAAGCCATTCAATCACTGACTACAGCACCCAAGAGGCACGAAGGCTTGAGTAGTAAATGGTACGTAAGTGAATGCTTTCGAGCTCTCAAATCTTTAGTCGCCAAAGCTGACGTACTGACCATAATTATTAGCCTATACATAGTCTGTACAAAAGAAACAGAAAAAAATAATCGCTACTTTAAACATTTAGACGATAAAAAACAAACATTTACAAAATCTGGTTTAGCAACACGTACAAGACACGAATTCCCGGACAGTAATAACATGAAACTATTACACCACACTGGTTGACACACAGAGACGTTAGCCTATAGCGAACATTTTGGGAAACACGAACAAGTACAAAATCTGGTTTAGCAACACGTACGAGACACAAATTCCCGGACAGTAATAACATGAAACTATTACACCACACTGGTTGACACACAGAGACATTAGCCTATAGCGAACATTTTGGGAAACACGAACAAGTACAAAATCTGGTTTAGCAACACGTACGAGACACGAATTCCCGGACAGTAATAACATGAAACTATTACACCACACTGGTTGACACGCAGAGACATTAGCCTATAGCGAACATTTTGGGAAACACGAACAAGTACAAAATCTGGTTTAGCAACACGTACGAGACACGAATTCCCGGACAGTAATAACATGAAACTATTACACCACACTGGTTGACACACAGAGACATTAGCCTATAGCGAACATTTTGGGAAACACGAACAAGTACAAAATCTGGTTTAGCAACACGTACGAGACACGAATTCCCGGACAGTAATAACATGAAACTATTACACCACACTGGTTGCCACACAGAGACATTAGCCTATAGCGAACATTTTGGGAAACACGAACAAGTACAAAATCTGGTTTAGCAACACGTACGAGACACGAATTCCCGGACAGTAATAACATGAAACTATTACACCACACTGGTTGACACACAGAGACATTAGCCTATAGCGAACATTTTGGGAAACACGAACAAGTACAAAATCTGGTTTAGCAACACGTACGAGAGACGAATTCCCGGACAGTAATAACATGAAACTATTACACCACACTGGTTGACACACAGAGACATTAGCCTATAGCGAACATTTTGGGAAACACGAACAAGTACAAAATCTGGTTTAGCAACACGTACGAGACACGAATTCCCGGACAGTAATAACATGAAACTATTACACCACACTGGTTGACACACAGAGACATTAACCTATAGCGAACATTTTGGGAAACACGAACAAGTACAAAATCTGGTTTAGCAACACGTACGAGACACGAATTCCCGGACAGTAATAACATGAAACTATTACACCACATTGGCTGACACACAGACATTAGCCTATAGCGAACATTTTGGGAAACACGAACAAGTACAAAATCTGGTTTAGCAACACGTACGAGACACGAATTCCCGGACAGTAATAACATGAAACTATTACACCACACTGGTTGACACACAGAGACATTAGCCTATAGCGAACATTTTGGGAAACACGGACAAGAACAAAATCGGGTTTAGCAACACGTACGAGACACGAATTCCCGGACAGTAATAACATGAAACTATTACACCACATTGGCTGACACACAGAGACATTAGCCTATAGCGAACATTTTGGGAAACACGAACAAGTACAAAATCTGGTTTAGCAACACGTACGAGACACGAATTCCCGGACAGTAATAACATGAAACTATTACACCACACTGGTTGACACACAGAGACATTAGCCTATAGCGAACATTTTGGGAAACACGAACAAGTACAAAATCTGGTTTAGCAACACGTACGAGACACGAATTCCCGGACAGTAATAACATGAAACTATTACACCACACTGGTTGACACACAGAGACATTAGCCTATAGCGAACATTTTGGGAAACACGAACAAGTACAAAATCTGGTTTAGCAACACGTACGAGACACGAATTCCCGGACAGTAATAACATGAAACTATTACACCACACTGGTTGACACACAGAGACATTAGCCTATAGCGAACATTTTGGGAAACACGAACAAGTACAAAATCTGGTTTAGCAACACGTACGAGACACGAATTCCCGGACAGTAATAACATGAAACTATTACACCACATTGGCTGACACACAGAGACATTAGCCTATAGCGAACATTTTGGGAAACACGAACAAGTACAAAATCTGGTTTAGCAACACGTACGAGACACGAATTCCCGGACAGTAATAACATGAAACTATTACACCACACTGGTTGACACACAGAGACATTAGCCTATAGCGAACATTTTGGGAAACACGAACAAGTACAAAATCTGGTTTAGCAACACGTAGAAGACACGTATTCCCGGACAGTAATAACATTTATTATAAATGTATTTACATTAAAAAAAACTTCACAATATGAACTTTACATATAATATATAGGTTTTCGAAAAAAATAATAAAAATTAGTATTTATTTATTGGCTTAAAATGAGCGAGTTTTAAAATTTATAATTTTTTTGAGTTCGCAAGTATACATCATTTTTTTAACTTAAAATTTCTACAGAAATTTTCAAAATAAATATTTTTTAACAAAATTAGGAACAAGTATTGGTCAAAGTGTCTTCTATAAGACTGCGGTGTAAAGAATTGTTAAAATTTAGGTAAATTTAAATAAATGTGGCTTTTATTAATAAATGTAAAAATATGTCCATTGCGCGTATTAATATTAATAATTAAAAACTAAAAAATTGTACGTAAAACTACAATATTTGAGGTTTTTCTTCTACACAGTGAGAACTTATATCAGTGCATGGGTATAAAAAGAACAGACCCTGAAAGTTGAAGAATTTTAGGGAGAGCGAGGACAGCTGGCACATGCGCCATACGGATGCGCGGTGAGCCTACACACAAACTTGTACGTTGTAAGTGTTGGTGTGTAAACCGTTGCCGGATAGACTGTTATTTTATTTCGGAGCACGTGTTGTGTTTATTTTTTGAAATTATCGCAACTTCTTAATTAATTTTTGAAAATAAAAAGGTCTATTAAATAAACATGTATTTTATGTGAAAATCCACCTTGTGAAAAATTTGGCCAAATTTGAATTAATTTTTCTACTAAAATTATCACCCTGACAAAAAAAATGTTAATAGCCTTTTTTATGGAGAATTGTATGTTCTTTCTTTTTGATCTTTTGTATTTTTCTCATAAATTTATTATTTTTTAAGATAATCACGAAAAATGAATTTTTTGTACCTTCCCCCTTCCTTTTTTCGAAAACCAGCTACTGAATTTTTGTAAACTTTCTTTTTTATTATTTCTTACCTTTTTATCTAGCCCTATGCAAAAAATCTCATAGAAGCCACTTATTTGAACTTTCTATTTTTTTTTCGGCTTCAGTGACTGTACTAATATTCAAACATAACACACCACACAATTGTATAATTGTGTTCCTGACAATGAGCTCAAAACATGGCTCAGATTAAAATGGTCTTGATACAATTTTGTATAATACGACTACAGCTTATGACCTATAATTGACTATTTTCAGAATCCCTAATCAATCGGATCGCGGGAAGACAAACGTTCTTGTCTTTGATGATCCCTTTTCGTTCACTGGTCCTTCAGCACCAGTACGAATACTAAATACGTGTTACGTCGAAACCAGCACCATGTCCAATGTCTACTCGTTAACCGAGGCTTTACAGAATTTGTTAATCTGTTTATCCTGGTCGACCATTCCGCCGGCCAGAACAAAAGTAAAATAATAAAATTGCTATTTTACACGCCCATTGCTATCTGATAAACGCTGTGAACCTTAAAGAAGTTGCACACAGAAGATTTTATTAAATTGTCGGCAGTTTTAACTTGTGACACAGAATATGTAAACAATGAAAGGGGGCAAAATTAAAGGTCTACAAAGACATGGCAGTCGCTGTACTGTCACACTGTGGCTATGAATTATGGACAACAACCAAGAAAAAAAAAAGTTAAATTCAGGCCTCGAAAATGGCGTTCTTAAGAGTACTTACTAGCCAACGCCCACCCTTGGCTGTTGAGCCATTAGGCGACGCGCTGACCAGTAGCGTCGGGCTTCGGCGATCTCGGTGTCATCGTTGGACGGGGTGTGGTCCAAGGCCGGGCAGTCTCTCAGATGGTCGGCGTCCATCGTCGCGTGGCCGCACAGCTGGCACTCAGGGGTTGGCAGCGCGCGGAGGCGGTGCAGATGTGAAGCGAGATAGTCGTGTCCGGTTTTTAGTCGGAAGTTGGCGACACACACTGCACGAGGGAGGTTGGGGTTGATTGGACCGTCGGTGACGAGGCTTTCCCATTTTTTACCGGCGGCCGCCTCAGACAGTCTTCGCTTATTCCATATGCTGACGGGTTGGGGTAGGGTTGTGCCTTCCTTGGCCAGTTTATCGGCCTCCTCGTTGCCCCAGATGTTGACATGACTGGGTATCCATTGGAGTTTTAGGATCCACCCTCGGCTCGCCAGGGTCTCCAGTTTCCTTCTACAGTCGATAGTCCTTTGGCAGTCGGTTTGAGAGTTCCGTGATAGACTGCGTATTGCGGCCTGCGAGTCGACTAGGAGCACGGCTTTTGAAGGGGGAGTGATTTTTTCCAGTTCATCAACGGCAGCGTGAACTGCTTCGATTTCTCCATCGCAGTTACTAAGGGTAACTAAGCCGTAGTTACACGGCTAAGTGTCCTTGGAAAAGGCGGCTATAGTAGCCAGCTCCTGTTTTTCCATTGCCCGGAATTGAAGAGCCGTCAGTGTAGATATGGATCCACTCTTGCTCGGGATAATCTTCGTGGATCGTTTGCAAAGCTGATTGCTTTAGTTCTAAATCGGTGGATGCATGTTTAGGTGCTGAGTGGTTCTTAAGATGGTAGCTGGGTTGGGGTAAGAGACTGAAGAAGTCCTGATGGGTATTCAGCGGCGCTGTTTCTGTAAGGGCAATATCGTATTTTTCGGCGATGTTTTTGTACATGGTTAATGGGGTTATTTGTGTCTTTAGCCTGGGAGTAGGTTGTCGGTAGTCGTTCCATAGACGCTTGTAGACACGCCTGGAGCGCTCCCAGAATCGCAGTGCTGACCTTTCTCTATATGAGTGTAATGGTTCTATCTGGGTTTGTGCCTCCATGGCCTCGATGGGGGTGGATTTTGCAGCGCCTGTTATTACTCTTAGGGCTGTATTTTGTGCGAAATCGAGTTTGTTTTGTACGCTGGCGCTTGCTGTGACGGTGACTTCGCTTCCATATTCTAGCATGGGTCTAATATATGCTTTATAGGTAGTCTTTAGGACATCTTGGTTAGCTCCCCACTTAGTGGCTGTCAATCTCTTTAGTAGTCGTGTTCTTTTTAAAGCCCTTTCCGCGCTTTGGTCCACATGAGGTTTCCACGTTAAGCGCCTATCCAATTGTACTCCCAGGTATTTAGAAATGGTGCTTTCTTCCAGCGCTGTCCCGCTGTAAAATAGGCTAATTGGCGGTACTTTTGTAGAGAGTGAGAACAGTTGAAAGGTGGTTTGGCCAGAATTTACTGTCATTGCATTTCGCTTTGCCCACATCTCGAGTTTTATTAAGGCCTCGTTCAGGCACGCCTCAAGTGAGTGTGTTTCCACTGGTTGCCCAGATGAGAAGGTCATCCGCATAGAGGAGCGCTTTGACGCCTGGCACACTTCTTACTGCTTCGAGAATGTCATCGATCATGATATTAAACAGCGAGCAGCTCAGCACTGCTCCTTGGGCTAGTCCTTGCTGTTGGATGGGAAATTTCGATGTGCAATTTGAATATCGGACTCGGATTTGTCTTTGGGACAAAAACGACTTAATCCATTTGAATAGTTTGCCAGATATTCCGTGTATGGCCAGCTTATGGATGAGCATGGGTTTCCATACCGTATCATATGCAGCTTTTATATCGACTAGCACTGCTAACGTTGACATTTTCCTGTGGAACCCGTCTTTGACGTGTTGTGTGAAATTGGTTACGTGATCCATCATGCTGCGGTGTCTGCGGAATCCGGCTTGGGCGTGGTCAACAATTTGTTTAGCCTCAACTAGTTGATTCAAACGGTTTGTGATCATCTTTTCTGCTAATTTACACAGGACGCTCGTCAGGGAGATAGGCCTGTAGCTTTCTGCTGAGTCTGCTTGTTTTCCCTTTTTTAGGATAGGGATGATTTCGGCCTTCTTCCATATGTGGGACACGTGTTTTTCCCATGTCAAATTGATGGCGGCTAGCACGGTTTTCTTGGCTGTATTGCCCATGTGTGTGAGGAATTCGGGGGAAATTTCGTCCACGCCAGCAGACTTCTTTTCTTTGGTTTGCACAAGGGCATTTTCTAGCTCAACAATAGTAAAAGGATCATAGGAGAGGTCTTGGGTTTTCTTATCTAAACATGTGGCCGAGGGTCGTTTTAGCAGAGTTCTGGCTATGGCTTTATCTCCATGTGCTCGGCTTATATTCGCATAGTGCTTGCATAAGACATTGGCGATGTCCGAGGGATCGGTGAGTGGGCGGTTGGCACAGAGCAATGGTTCTTGTGCCTTTGGTGGGTTGTCGTTATTAAGCCGTGAGATATATTTGTTGGCTTGGGTGCCGTTATTCCTAAAGTCAAGTTTGGCAATAAAAGTCTTGAAGGCAGAGCGCTTAGCACTCTTTATTTCTGCGTGCAGCCTGGCTTGGTGTCTCCTGAGGGAGATGAGGTCTTCAGTTGCTCTCGTCCGTTCGGCTGTGCGGCGGCAGTGGTCTCGTTTTCCCTTCAAGTAGGACAGAGTAGAGTTCCAAAAGGGTTGGAATTTTTTTCCCTGTCCACGGGGTATACACTGGAGAGCACAGTCGAGCAATGTTTTATTTACCGCCTCAATAGTCTTCTCAGGAGAGTCTGATACTAACGTGAGGGAAAGAGCTTCATTTGTAAGTGTGCGGAATTTCGCCCAATTTGCCTTCTTAAAATTCCAGCGCGGGGCCCTGCAGTTACTGTAGGGTATCCTTGTAGTAAGTGACGTGACTAGGAGGGCTCTATGGCCATGCCCGCCGGCGTCGTCAAGTAATCTGACTTTTGTTTTGTCGGAGATGTGTGGGTGGGTGATGACTAAATCTGCCCTTGACGTTTGACCCGTAAAGGAAAGGAAAGTTGGAAGTGTATCCAAAACATCCAATTGGTTATTGTCGATTAACTCCTCCAGGCATTTTCCAGATGCAGTACGTCTTTAGTATCCCCATCTTGGTGACTGACTATTAAAGTCTCCGACAATTATGCTATTTGCCTGTATTGTCCTCTCAATCACTTCTAAAGAGGGTACGTTGCCGGGTGGGTTGTACAGATTTATTACACTAAAGTGTTGCTTGTTTTTCCATGCCTCGACCAGGACGGCCTCCAACTTGTCATCCGCTTCCATTTCATGCAGAACTTGTAGTTTCGCTGTTAGGTTATTTTTAACACCAATTAGGATGCCAGAGGCGATCTGTCTCGATCTCTTCATCATAGTAACGGTGTAGCCGTTCGTCTGATAATAATCAGGGGTTTCAGTAGCGGCTCCTGCTTCAACAAAATAGATCCACGTCTAAGTGGTTGACGTTTCGTTTGAATTGCAAAAATTTTACATCATTGAGGCCTCCTGCATTCCAATAAATAATACGGAGGCTAGTGTCAGAGCTCTTAAAAGAGCTGTTTTGTGTTTGTGTGAGGTTTTTTGAAGCCATGGTCATTTTAGTCAGCGCGTTGAAAGGCGAACCTCGTGTTGATCGTTTAGATTACGCAGGGGGCACCTCGTGCAGGCGATCAACTTCACCCCCCGTTCTTAAGAGTAGTTAGAAGGTGTTCTAAACTTCTAAACTTGACCGTGTAAAGAATGAGGCTGTCAGATATTTTGTTTATAAGAGAAGAGTTACAGGTTGAAAAATTAACTTGAATGAAAAATTAAAAGATTACAAACAACGGTGGAAAGAACACTTGGAAAGAGTGTCAAACTTCAGACTCGCCAAACAAGTCAAGAAGTACAAGCCTATAATACTAGGACACAGGTGTGTGGGTAGACCCAGGAAGAGATGGGTGGAGGATCTTTGAAGGCGGAACAGACAGCACCTTGCCTATGCCGTGTTGTGAAGATGATGATGGTGGTGGTGGTGGTGGTGGTGGTGGTGGGGCGTGTTGTGAAGATGATGATGATTATTAGAATGTGGGCAAAATCTCAACAAATGATGAGAGACGCAAAGCTAACAAATCGTTTTAATGTTATTCCTTCGAGCAGAATAAGTTGCTTTTAAGACTATTGATATATTGATCGTTTGTTGATATCAGGAAGTATACCTTTATCGAATTGTTCCACGATAAAAATTACTTTTAAGTCACCAACAAGATTTTCTACAAATCTACTTTTTCTAAATTGCAAGAACTGTAAAGAGCGTAACATTTTGGAAAAAAAAGATGTTATATTTAGTATGGATTTAGTGTATATGCAGAAATATAACCAATAACTAAATCTTTGCCCCAGATAACAATACGAACGATTTACTTGCGATGGTATCGTTTTTACCTGTTAAATATTTCTACTTGTGACCTTCAGCAAGACTTGATATTGGAGGAAGACATGGGGAAGACTTCATATACAGAGGAATACAAATATTTAGGGGTGAAAAATTACGGTTAATGGGAAGCAAGGCAAAGAAATACAATCCAGAATTAATTTGGGAAAGATGGCTACATCTACATTAAATGGAATCCTATGGAATAAGAAAATTACAGCAAAAACTAAAACCAAAATATTTAAAACCGTTGTTAGAAATATCATGACTTAGGGCTCAGAAGTTTGAACTACCCATACACAGACAAGAACAAAATTAATGACAAGCACGAAATCGACTTTTTGAGACGTTCGGCAAGAATATCCAGACGTGAGAAAATTAGAAATTAAGTTATTAAGGACATAATGAATGTGAAAAATTCAGTGTTGATTTAATTCAAACAAAAAATTACAATGGTATGGACACACAAAAGAATGGCACAGGAAAGATTGCCAAGGAGAGTTATGGAATGGACCCCACCAGGAAGAAGGAAAAGAGGAAGACCACCTATCACCTGGATAGACGAAATTCAGACTATATTGAGGGAAAGAGAAATTGAAGAAGATCTTTGGTTGGACAAACAGCAGTGGAAGATGAGAATGCAATCAATTTTGTAATCTTTGGTTCCGGAAAATTTGTAAACATTGTACAGCCGGAATAAAAACAAACTATTTCTACTTCGACACTGTCATTTAAATGCTATATTTTTTAATAATAGCCTATTTATAATTTTGTGAATTGAATAATTTTTTTTTCTATAATATTCTTTATTTTAAATATAAACCTATAAGACCTTTGAAACAAAGCGTATTTTTGTATTTTTTTAACTCAGAAATAGGATTAATTTTTATTCCACGAATGGATTTTTGTTCCTCTTATAAAATTTAATTTCTGACACTTGGAACATTTCACATTTCCGTTCTTCATATATGGTTTAGAATCTCACTTTTTTAAAGTCACAATTTAATATTCTATCAAAGTGTAACTCTGAGGGAGCCCCTCGCGGATCCGCCAATGTGATTGTTTATAAACTATAGCCCTATATGATTTGAAAGTAAATAACCGTTTATTGATGCAGAAACGTTGAAACAGAAACTCGTTGCGTTTCGATTACGAACAGCGTGGAATCGACATTACTGTCGAATAATAACGCCTGTCTGTACGATAAGTATGACAGGTAAACCGTTATAAATGTGTAATTCGATCGTATGAAAATATGAACTATCCATTCCGTTAGCGCCGTACAGATCCATTGATCCGGTTTTGTTCGTTGTTTTTTTTTCAATCTGATACGGTGGCGGTAGCGATAGCTGTTAGTTATAGTACGAGGCCGCATTTTCACACCTCGTAAGTTGAATTCAATTGTGAAGACGGATGGCTGGATGTAAGCAGAAGAAGAAGAAGAAGCAATAAGATAAATTGGTCATGGCTTGATGCCTGACATGTGTCATAATATTAACAAAGGCGGGACACGTCTCAATCTCGAGACCCCCTCAATCGGTACGTACAATCTACGACACGTACGTACATTTATTGTCGTCACGACGCGAGACCATTGTTGACTGGTAAATGGACGATAATATTTTTGTGCTTATCTCGCTGCTCTTTTTTATTTGTCAACGTGAAACCACGTTTAATAAATAGTTGTAGTTTGTAAAAGAAAAAAAAATCACCAGGATAATAATCATCCCATCGTCTTTGTTACAAATATTGAGAGGTTACACGAATTTTGCTTGAAACGAAATAAAACAAGTATTCAAACCGTTGTAAGCAAGGGCCACTCATAATAACTTTAAAAAAGCTGTAGAAAATTAATTAGATCTAACACAAAATGTTTTCAAAACTTTAGAATAATACTGTTTTGACAAAATATTCTAAACGCGTTGCTACATTTTTTAAGTGTATGTACCCAATAAAAACATTATTAATCTCGTCCCCTTACCTTCTCCTTCTCCTCATTTTTGTTTATCTGTTCTTCTTATTCAAGTTATTATTAACATTATTATCTTTCCTCTTTTTTCGATCTTCTGTTCTGCCTTCTTCTTACTTCATATTTCATATTTAACAATCTTTTCCATACCTTCCCTTCTCCTCCTCCTTCTACTATCCTCCTCCTCCTGCTTCTTCTTCTTCTTCTTCTTCTTCTTCTTCTTCTTCTTCTTCTTCTTCTTCTTCTTCTTCTTCTTCTTCTCCTCCTCCTACTTATTCTTATTCTTATTTGTATTAGTATTCTTATTCTTATTCTTATCCTCCTTTTCCTTCTTCTTACCCTTTTTCTTTTTCCTCTACCCATCCTTTGTCAAGGGTGACGTCACCAGTTTTCAATCAAGTTCACCGCTCACAAGTTCTTGGCTTCCAAGTCGATCCGGGGCGTGTTCTCTGACGTAGCGAAAAAACTTAATTTTCATTATGTGGATTCTTCACATTATCCAGTCACTGCCTGCATATGTCCAGCTTCTGTCCCCATACTTCTTTCCAAGGTTAGTCTTTCTAACAGTACTATTATTTTTCTTACGAAATATTCATCTACCAGTGTTAATTTTTTAAAAGTTTCTTTATGCTCTCTTCCGTGATTCAATGTAGAGTTTAATGGACTGTGCATATAATGTATACGAAATCTTTCTTCTTCTTCTTCTTCTTCATCATCATCATCATCATCATCATCATCATCATCTTCTTCTTCTTCTTCTTCTTCTTCTACTTCCATCCCTCCTTCTCCTCCTCCCCTTCTTAAAATTGTTCTTCTTCTTGTTTTATTATTCTTATTCTTAAGGGGACAGAGATTTTCTAAACATTGATGATAATCTCTTCACGTTAGATTGAAAAATTTCTTTCTGATATCACAGTGAAAGAAGAGAACAAAATAATTGTACATGGAATCAGCATGTAGAGCGAATGAACGAAACAAGATTACCCAAAAATTATTTGTTGAAAATAAAAACCGAGGGTAAAGAGATAACTGGAGTAGCCCCCAAAAAATCAGTGTCTTTAATGAGGTCCAAACTGGCAAATTGCTTAATCCCTAAAAAGGAGATAAGTTTGTGTTACCGTAACGGAACAGGACCACGGCCACTCGCACGGACGTGAGAGAAAGTGAATCTCTCGTACGGCTTTCATACTGTCACGATTTTTAACAAAACTGAATATTTAAACTAAGATAAAACAACTCTTGTGCGGGCAGTTATTCGTTGTAACATTTAACCGACTGAAAATAAGTTAATTAAAATCAAGTGGTCACTATTACGTGTGCATGCGGTTGCACCAGACTCTGCAGTGAAGTGTGAAATGCTCTACATATGGTCGGTCAGTGGATGCAGTGCGCCATAAATATGCGCCGTTACTTGATATGTGCAGTCCAGTCTTATTACCGCGGCAATAAACATTTCAACGCACACGTACTTGTATGCAACGTTTACATAAGCAAATCGTGGGAACGATAACCACCGCCTGTCGAACCTCCAACGTTGTGTGAGACTATAAAACAAAATATCTACACTTTCAACAATCTGATAAGACCACAGTGCGTACAAGAATTGGGAAAGTATTTGTACCACGCAGAGGTATTGTTGTAGCGCGTGTGTGTGTTGCGATTACAGTTTAACATACATTAATACTATAAACATATATACTGAATTATGGTTCTTTTTATTTTAACTGACATACAATTGTTGAAATAAACAAGTTCTTTATAATCTCCACAAGCATAAAAACTAGTACGTTGACTCCAAAAAAAGCTAACTAAAATTGTCCTTTCTTAATAATATATATTTCAGCTCGTCTAAATAATTAAATATTTTTACAGTTGAATTTTTATTTTTTAAATGGTTCTTTTAAATTATTACTTCTTATGATCATCATCATCACCATCACCACTCCAATGACTAGGCCTTAGACCTGTTCTGGAACTCATCTCCTCCTCGGTCTACCGACGTCTCTCTTCCCAGTAGGGTAATGTCCCGAAGCAGCCACAGGTAGACGGATATCAGCCATGCGAATCAAGTGTTCACACCACCTCCTTCTGTGGTCTTCAATCTTCTGGTCCAACGATACAATGTTTAATTCGCGTCTAATATCCTCGTTCCTTTTCCGATCCAGGAGAGGACAACCTTGCGTCCCTCTTAGAAATTTCATTTCAGCTTCCTGAATCTTCTGTACGTCCCTTTTACCAAGAGTTCATGTCTCACTAGCATACAGGAATGTGGGGACGGCCACAGTTTTGTAAAATTTCATTCGGGTATCCTTCCGTGTTTTATTTTCCAAGTACGTATGAATCGTTCCACAGATGCGTCTATGCGTCATTATTACTTCTAATGAATATAATCTGTAAATATTAATAAATGAATATCGACTCCTCTGGACTGTAGGTCGATGTCGATTGTCTATGGAAGACTGCTTCGTTATGTCCGTAGTCTGCAGTTCTGTCTGGTCTCACGGTCGCACCCGGTGTCGGTTTGTGGATTCAAAGTGTACGATACGGACATAAATTAACGTTTCACAGCCTTCTGTAAACTCGAAATGTCTATAGATCTACCTGTATGGAAAACTTCGACCCGTGCACTCTGACAGTAGGCTAATACAGCGTTAACTGAGCTTATTTACGTAGTTTCTCGCTGCGAACGTAAACTGACCGTTTGCAACAAGGTCAAAAGTTATCGCTCTCATCGTTATATTGTGCAGACCTAATTTATGTCTAAATTAGCCATGAATAAAAATAAATAATTGAACATACTTAAATGCAATGTTTTTCGCGGATAATCAAGTAATCGTCCAAAACTATTAATGCAAGCTCCAGAAATCGATGTTTAAGTTACAACAACTCTGTTCGAATTACAACATGAAACTTTCTATGGAGAAAACAAAAACTATGGCTTTTATGAGCAAATACCCCTTGCGAGTCCAAGTCCAAGTGTACGGAGCAGCAGCTTGACGTGCTCAGGTGGTCGCAGTGACACAAGATGCACGGCGCGTCTCGCTCCCTCGTGGTTTGCGTTGTCCAAGCCGGAGCTTGATGAACAAAATGTGTTTGTACTCATGGTTTAGGAGTTGAAAGTGGTGGAAATGCCTCCTCCAGAACATGACATTTAGCAGTTTAGCAAATAATCACGACGAAGTTATAGTCCAAGTGCCACTACAGCGCACGATAAGTTCTTAAGGAGAGAGAGTCGAAAGCAAGAATTGCGCGACCGATACTAACATATGCAGCAGGAACAAGACCTGAAACTGTCATGACCAGATAAACATTAGAAACAACAATGAAAGCAATAGGAGTTGAGCAGAAGACATCGTATGCGTAGAAGACATTGGGGACCGGGCGGCACGAAGACGGAAGACGTACCACTTAAGTAGAATGCCAGATAATGTATTTAAGACAATACAATCGTGCGAGATACACGACCAGCAGAAAAGGAGGGAGCAGGAACGCCAAGGAAGAGATGAAGGGAATCGTTGGAGTGAACGAGCGGAGAGTCTGATGCAGAAGAGACTGTAAATATTGTTTATTAGATTGTACATAATATGTTGACCATAATTCTTTGTTAACACTTTTAGAATTAAAAGTCACAAGTTCGATCCCCTGTCTAGGAAGTCGTCACGGCCTACTAAATACCAGTTTTCTATTATCAAAATCACTCTACCGCTACCGCGCTGAGAAGTGTTTTTCAATTTGTACGCTAGATAGCGGTAGCGAACGGTTTGTTCTACTTTCTTCAATTAAACACAATGACATTCATTTATAGTAAAAAGCGAAATGATCTTTTTTCGATACATTACCAACTGTTGCTGAGTTAATAGCGTGGATATTGTTATT
The DNA here is from genome assembly GCA_034769895.1 of Magicicada septendecula. Classification (NCBI taxonomy): domain Eukaryota; kingdom Metazoa; phylum Arthropoda; class Insecta; order Hemiptera; family Cicadidae; genus Magicicada; species Magicicada septendecula. Next base: position 481,679,865 of record CM068371.1, on the reverse strand, counting down.
AACTGCCTTTCATAGGAACAGTTTTATCATTATCTAGAGAGAAGTAACTTAAAAGCTAATCTATTGTATAGGCTACACTAAGAGAATTTAAAGAGAGATAATTTATGATGTGGTGTTATTGATATTTCAGATTTTATGAAATTATCAGTGTTGCCACAATATTAATTACATTAAACTAATGCACTACAACCCTTGCCGTTTATATTATATTTTTGACTAAATATAATTAAATCACTACCGACTCGGAACGCAAAGTTTTTTATGGTTAAAAACGTAAAACTCTTACCCAATAGCCTGAACCAGTTTTCGCTTATTATAGGTTCAGGCTATAAGGTAAAAGTTTTACGTTTTTACCCATAAAAAACTTTGTGTTCCGAGTCGGTAGTGATTTAATTATATTTAGTTAATCAACGGACACGTCATGGACAACGAAATCCAATATATTATTGAATTATTTTCTAATCTCAATTAAACAATAGTCAATGAAAAATAAAAAACGCTCCACAAACAAACGTATTATTTGTTCAATATCGACGTCGCCGCGATCTATTGTAATATTTGTATTGTTTGAATTTAAATATAAAATATTTTTTCCGTACTTAGCCTGTTTTCACTAGTGGTCCGTGATTTTGCAGCTAGGTAGCTCTAGCGAACAGTATTAACTATAATAGGGAACCTTTATATAATAATTTGTATTTGCGATTCAAAACAAAATATCTAATTGCAATTTCTTAGTATCGTTGATACATAGAAAATATTATTCAGCAGATAAATACGTAAAGCGTTAAAAAATGTAATAAATTCGAAATTACTAAATGAAATTTATTTTAAAATACTTTCGCAAAAACTGCATAACAAAATTCACAGTCACATAAATGTTAAAATTCAATAAAAAGAAGAACCAAGACATGGTGGACTTCAATATAATCAATACATTTGCTATCTCCTTACATTCGACTAATGCTTACGAGTCATTTTTTGTAACAAAGAGTTATTCTAATAATAAAATGTTGGTTCGCACGTCCGACTCATCTTATAAAGTCATAAAACAGAAATGAGTTTATCGCTTACTGGCAGTAAGCGATAGAAGGAGAAGAACCAAAGCCCTGTGCAAAAATAAAACGTAACATCGACAAACTTATGGAAAGTAATATTTTGTTGTACTGAAAATGCCATTATTTGTATTCGTTATTGAAAAACAACAATTGAGATATTATTTATTATACATTGGAAGAGATTTATATCGGAAGGGGTTTAATCAAACAAATCTCTTTCGCTTTAAGAAATGAGTTTTTTAATGTATCGTATCGAACATAATTAAAATCCTTTTAATTGAAGTTGATAGATTTAATAAGCATGGGCTCGATCCTTGAAACAGATCAATGAATTCGGTACGAAGTACTTAGGTTATTTATATTGTCCCAGATAATTTAGTTCTTCTCTCCTAAATGAATAACTTTGGTTACATATATTTAGTTTCTCATATATGATACAATGAAATAAATAGAGTCAAGTTTTTATTACTTTCGTTACTGAAAAAGATATTTTATACATTTTGATAATAGAGTTTTAACGAAACTAAGGTAATTGGTTAAACTGGCAAGGAACAATCAAATTACGTGACCTTGAATTTTGATTAAGCAGTTATAAAAGTGAAATTAATATTTTTAATGCTCATTATTTTTTACAATAACCATCAGTTATTAGCATTTAAAACCACAGTATCGTCAGATCACTTAAAAGTTGTGTACTGATCACCAGAATCATTTAAAAATATATTGTTTATTTGTGTATTGTATTTTGAAATAATATAGAAATTTTCTAAATCAATACTCCACATACTTTTTTACAGAAGTAGTAACGATTCATAACGCATCTGGCATCTAGTGAGTAAAGTATAAACTTTCTGAATGTATTCCTACCGCTACTGACATCTGGTAAGTAGTGTGTTAACTAACGACAAGTGTCACCTAGTACTCTCACTTTTTTCGACTGTTACATTTACTTTTTCTTGTTACTTAGTCAGTTTAAAAATATGACGACAGGAGGCTTGTCTTTTTTATGATTTATGTATTACAAAATATGATAAGCAGAAAATTTAAATATTTATAAATATCAAAATATTTTAAAATTAAATTACATAAGTGGAAATATTGACAAATTGTAATTACTTCTGTAAGTAGATTGTATTATTTTTATCGTTTTAATTAACCTGACGCACGTTTCAGTTGACCGTATCACTTCAACGTTCAACCGTGTCTTCAGAAGTTCAAATGAATTAACGAAAAATCGTTTGGTAATTATCGACTTTCTGGGCCGCGCTGGTATTGGCGTGACATATTTTTTTTTTCTATTCTTCTATACTATATAAACACGAGAAAAATAATCTTAAACGGCGGTCGAACCTATTTACGGAGAAAAAAAATTAAATAATTACTCACATAAGAACGCATGCAACAGCGGTACAGGACGGCCATTTTTCAAACATTTACAAGCGAGTTGAGTCGATACCTGCCGGTTAGGTTCGGAGGGGCGGCCCGAAGGGCCGCGGATATAGTTCATTGTTTCATATACTTCTTGCAAAAATTAAGGCGAACCATTTTTCAAACATTTACTGTGCATTTGTGCGCCGTCGCTGTTAACATGGCGGCCATTCACTTTACATGTTCTTACGGGAGTAATTATTTTATTTTTTTCTCCGTAAATAGGTTTGACCGCCGTTTAAGATTATTTTTCTCGTGTCTATATAACATAGAAGAATAGAAAAAAAAAATATGTCACGCCAATACCAGCGCGGCCCAGAAAGTCGATAATAATTACCGAAGTAACTACGGGAGAGGTCAAGGGAATCAGTCCCCTCCCAATTATTAAAAACTGTAGTAAAATTCCAAAATCACTTAACGGAAACGTATTTCTAAGTCAAATTGCGTGTGTTGAAATAAGGCTTATAAATAACTGTAGAAATAAAGCAATTACAGTATAACTAAACTGATAAAGTAAAGTTATACTATTCTTAAAAATTACAATCACTCAATATTTGATAAATAACGCACGAATTTGCAGCATTAAAAAACACAATTAAGCATACGTCATAAAAAGAAGGCAGAGAATATCAATCTAACTTTATCTTTTTCGCCCGACACACTTACCCTTATAGAGTTGTCCTTTATAGTTGAACCGTCGTCTTTGCAGTAAACTAGCAGTGTCTTGACTTCAATTCGGATAAATGAGAAGATTTTATTGCTCGACTTTAAGTAAAAAACAACGTACTTAAACAAGGACTCTTAACATTCTTTGGACAACATCCATAAATAAAAGTTCGAAGGGGTAACAAAACAGGGTTTTCCAAAATATCTTCAGAACGACTCATTTTCAGAAGATTTATTAGGAATACAAATATAGAACTAAAGTGATTCCTAATGATATGAGACTTATTACCTTTGATTAGAATATCAGTTAATCATGATAGAACAATTTGAAATCAGAGCTTTTTCATTTTTTTTTTTTTCAACGCTTAAATATATTTCATATTGATTTACTCAAAAACTTTCAACTAAAGTAGCCTATGTATAATATGTACTTAGAAGAATCCTAAATTTCTTATCTGTCCTGAGGAAAATGGGAGTTAAATCTTCAAGCTTATCCCCCCCCCCCAAGGAGCAGCTCCTAATTACGCCACTGGTTATATCTAGAATCTAGACATGTCTTTTATAATTTTTATTGTTAATTCAGGTAATATTCTTCTTATTAATATTTGTATGATATCCTCTAGCTCGGTGGTTCCCAAAGAGGGGTCCGCGGAAACCCCTAGGGGTCTGCAGACACTTTTAAGAAAAATAGAATATACCGTATTTTTCTCCGATTTTTTATGCTCTAAAATCTAAATCTAAATTTTAGAATCTTAAAACAATTAGTAGAATAATCCAGTACTTTTATTGTACTAATTGTAACTGTAAAAGTAATTTCAAACTAATGGCTTGAATAATGACTTTAATGTTGTGTAGCAGATCTAATTGTCCGCCGAACAGGCTAGACCTTTCTCTTACAATACAAGAAGAAGATTCATTTGCAGAACTTCAACTGACAGTTCATTAAAATTACAGTTTCCGCAATTACAGCTAGCTGACTTCCGGTTATATGTAATGACTGATAATCCTGAAGTCGGGAAAAGACCTTTGTAGTGTTTAACTGTGTTTTCCTCTACTTATTTGTGTGAAACCGCAGTCTCCCTGCTCACGAACTTAAAATCAAAGTTAAGAAATAAACTTGATGTCGAGAGTCGACACAGTCAGGGTCCGTGAATTTTTAAATTATTTGGGAAGGGGTCCGCGGACGTAAAAGTTTGGGAACCACTGCTCTAGCTTGATCTGTCAAAATAAACATTACGTTTCTCTAAAATCGGTAACAAAGAAGAAGTTGATAAACAAATAACTTGTTGATATTTAAATTATTTACTATGTGCCGTGTTTTGGAAAACTCGGCTGTTTTTTTTTTTTATGTTAACGAGAACGGGCAGCGTCGAATTAATAAATTAAGTATTGCCGGCGTCCGTCTTGTTATCTTTCCGCTGTGCCGATCCGCGCGCGCTCTGGGTCTGTAGCTTCGTAAAAATTTTTCAGTGATTGTAATGACCAGTTCACTCTCAGCGTTCAACGTAGTAGCGTCTGTATTCGCCTGACAGCCTCGACTTGCAATTTTGTCTACTATCTTTTACTATGCATAAGTAAAAGCTACGCGACTCTCCGGGTTTCCGAATTAGTCGTCAATCTGTCTCGCTCCAGAGGATGGCCGATCACCTGCCTTCCATGAAGTAAACCCAAGCACTTTCCGTCTAGCTGTCAGGACGAATAGACGGACACACACGACAAGATCCTCAAACCTTTTGCTGTTAACCAGGTGACATTTATGCCTTTTTAAAATGTTTGTGGCCGCTACACCTTACCTTGAGATATTTCGGAAACGCTCCAGTTTAGAACTTGGTTGTGCACAAGTCCAACGGGACAATTGGGGTTAAATATTAGCTTTTCCTTTTTTTACTAATGCTTACGCCTCAGAGAATTTGTAAACTCAGCCAGGGTCATGCATCACCCGAATTGATGTTAGTTTTTACTGTAAATATGGGCGGCACTGACTGTCACTAAGTGATATTAGCGTTAAGTATGCATGCACGGGTGTCTCGGTACCTTGTAGGGGAATTTTCGTGGTTATATACATTTTAATTTAATTGGGTTTTGAATTGGTTATTAATTAAGGGTTTGGGGGAGGTGCTTTAACCTGTGGACGACACCTGTTGGTGCCTTTATCCACAGGTCCATAACATGTCATAGTTTGTTGGATCTAGTCTGGGCGCATGACCGTGCCTGAGGTCAAGTGGGTTCTTTATGAACACCTCAAGTATACTTTCTCAAATTAAATCCATAGATTCTGCCTTTATGAAATTCATCTCAACTGTTTAAATAATTTTGTAACCACCAACTTTTGCCATAGCCAGCACAAGAATTGTTAAGTTTTCTTTTTTAAGAATACATAATAATACTTCATGGATAAATGTTAAAGAATGTAAAACAAATCAATACCAGTTCTAAGATATTTTTGGGTGGTTACGTTCCACTGATCTTGCTTGAAAATTTGTTTTTTTTTTTTTGTAAGAAAATAAAAGAAATGAGAATATGCAGTTTATGCAACCGGGCAGCCATGTTGACCTCGTGATGGCACATTTATTATTATTTGGGGTACGAAATTGATAATTACCTTTTATGCTCGGTACTTGTGTGGCGTTCTGACTATTTTGCCAATTTGACTTTGGCCTTTCACATACTTAGAATTTTTGGGGTGTTTCAACTCTGGTCTTTTTTGACTTATTATTTGGTTTTGGGTGTGTTAATTGAAAAATTTTAAGGTGGGCCGGATACTTGATCTGATTAAGAGGGTTTGAGGGTGTTACGCTGACAATATATATGCTGTTAACCAGGTGGACATGGTGTGGTATTTATATGTAAATGTGTATATATGTTAATTATATGTTGTGTGTCATGCCTTTATGTGATTGTTAGATTGTTTATACGTTGTTATGCATATATATATAATGTTTATGGTTTGTGTGGCTTACTGGGAGGGTCGAGACTATGCGCCATTCTTACATTATTTAGAAGTAACTGTATGCTGCTCAGTGATATCAAGGTCAATTATTTGGCGACGCCTATGTTAGTGTTGAATTATAACAACATTTTGAGCCATTTTTATGAAGTGAAAGCACTTGTAATCCTAATTTGATTGTATGAAGATGCAAATATGTGCATATGTATAATATTGAAATCTATTCTATGGATTGTGTAAGATTAACTTAATCATTCAAAGGCGCATATATCATATACTGGGGGAATTGACTGTACAAAAAACATAACTCTAATAAATCTTGTTATTGTTATCTTATAGCAGAGTTTCATTTGCAAGTCCTGTCATACTGGACCCAGCGCATGTTTGGCTTCTCTAGGCTCTTGCCTAGTTCTAAACAACTAGTGGCCTCTTTTTCAAAAAGAGGGGTTACAAATGCTTTAAAAAAAAAAAAAAAAAAATTGAAAGAGGGGTTACAACTATTTAACAATACTCTTTTCCTATGAGTATAACACTCCCTGACCCCACCCACAAAAAAATATAATTCTAGATGCGCCTATTTTCTTGTTAAATAAGTCACAAAATGATTAACTAACAACAATTATTGTTGATGTTCCAGGCTGTGGCAACGAACATGCAGGTGCGATGCAAGTGTCACGGGATGTCGGGCAGCTGTGAGCTGAAGACGTGTTGGAAAGCGGCTCCGGACTTCCGGGTGGTCGGCACCGTGCTCAAAGAACGCTTCCGGTCGGCGATCATGGTCGACCAATCGAACCTGGGCAACGGTTCGCCGATGCTGCTTTTGCAACAGAAGCGGAAACGTCCGCCGCGGTACAAACCGCGCAAGAAACGACCCAAGAAGCGACGGCCGCGCAATCTGGCGCTCAATCTGCTGTACTACCAGAAGTCGCCCAACTTCTGTGAGCGCGATCCGGCCGAGGACGTGGCCGGCACGACGGGCAGACAGTGCAACCGCACCAGCAAGGGGATGGACAGCTGCAGTTCTCTGTGCTGCGGTCGCGGCTACAATGTCGTGCGACAGAGACGCGTCGAGAGGTGTCACTGTCGATTCCACTGGTGCTGCTATGTAGTGTGCCAGAACTGTACTATCGAGCAGTGGATAACTGTATGCAAGTGATCACCAACACTCTCCCTCTCTGTATGTTCCTGTTTATACGCACACAAACAATATTCTTTATTTCATGATTCCATCAAGTAGACATTATAAAAGAACCTTAAATTCGTAGTGACCGTCAATCAATGAATTTTTTCTGTTGAAGGGTTTGTGAGGATCGGTCAAAAAATACAGTATAACACAAATTTTAAATTAATTGTGTCGACGTTTCGACAATGTTTATTGTCATCATCAGGACCTGTGTATGACTACAACGTGTTTGTGTATGTGAGTGTGTGTGTGTGTGTGTGTATGTGTGTACCCTTGTATATGTGAAGGAGTTGTATATACAAGGATACACACGTATGTTCGCATGCTCACACACACACACACACACACACGCACCACATACACAAACACGTTGTGTTTGACATTTCTTTTGTATTCATACACAGGTCCTGATGATGAAAATAAACATTGTCGAAACCTCAACACAAATACTTTAAAATGTGTGTTATATTTTTTGACTGATCCTTACAAACCCTTCACCGGGAAAAAGAACCCTTCACCCTGCTATAAAAGAACCTTTATAGCAAATATATGATAAAGAAATGAACCTTGTCAGCAAGGGCGCACACAATTAATTTCCTTCAGGAGAGGGTTCTGACACCTTCAAAATAACACTACAAAAGTTAAAAAAAAAGACTCGTTATTTGCTATTTCTTTTGTTGTAATCAAGAAGACAAGTGTAGAAATTTAACAAAGTCATGAAACATTAAAGATTACATCTTCATTTGCTATATAAATAAAATAAACCAAAACAGAAAACTCGCACAAATTTTCTTCCACCTGCTGCAGTTGCTGACAGTATTAAATGTTCTGTACGAATTTTTTAAAATGTCGCTTTAGTCAGTAAATATTCTGTAAATATTTCCAGCAAATGAAATTAAATTGGGCTTTACTCGTTTTACCATAGAAATTAATAAAGTGGGTACTATAGGTCCTCAGAAAGAACTACGGAGTGCACAAATATGTGGATGGGCGCACATTTTGTTGATGTTAGTGTACAAATCAGTTGACTGGTAGAGCTTGTAAACCGTGTTCAATCTTAGGTCTATGTGTGTGCAGAATAAGGGACACGTTTTAAGACTTTAACTGTTGATTTAATTTTGAAATTGTAATAACGTACAGAATTAAAAATTATTAAGTACAGATTGAAAACCATGAATAACAATGGACACATCTGTATAATATTCAAATACCAAATAAAAAACTAGTTAATGTAGAATTTTTTTTAAGATGCTGTGGAATAAATTCCTGCACGATAAATACTGCACTATAATATTAGAGGATGTAGCCTCAAACGTTATGATACAAATTTGCATCATCCAACAATCACCAGACAACTAGACGAAGGGATTTCGTACTTGCAAGACGGCTATAGTGTTCCGCAATCAAAAATGATTGTGCCCACATAACTAATTAACCTAATTATTTCATTCAGCTTACATGACTACATTTTACTGACATTTTTTTTTTTTTTTGATGCCCAAAACCCTCTTGCTGTGTAGAAAACTGCATGTTGAGACTTCCCTCACAGACTTGAATATAAATTAGTCCTCTTTCTGCTTTACAGCATTTTAAAAAACAATTCAATTTATTAATGCAAAAAAACTTCCAAAAAAATACAGTTTGTAAGTTGTAAAAAATTAGTTCAAGCTCTTTTTGTTCCGGAATTTTTAAAAATATTCTTTAGTAATTTGAAATGAAACCAACGATGTTTTTAGACATTTCAAAAATCCCCCTAAAATGTCTCCAAGGTTGACATGTACTCTTACAATATGAAGATCCGTGAAGCACTGCTTCTGTAAAACAGTTAATTTTGACTGCAGAACAGGAACAGTATGGTTTTTCCGTGGTTTTAATCTTCAAATCTGTATTTTTACTATTCCTAAATACGTTATCCGGATGATACCATCATATTCGCAGATAGCTTAGAGGACGCAACAGTATACAACAATATATAGCTTAGAGGACGCAACAGATACCTATGCAACATCTAATGAATAGAGTGACAGAAAGCGGCTGTAGATATGGTCTAGACATCAATGTTAATAAAACGAAGCTAATGATTGTATCTAAGAACAAGTTCACAAACTGCACCCTTAATATAAACCAAAGGCCAGTTGAACGTGTAAGCAAATTTATACTTACTATAGTCAATTAACAATGGGACCACTCTCAAGAAATAAAGAGCAGAATTGAAAACGCAAGAGCAGTGTACACTAGATGAGCAGTTTATTCAAAAGTCACGATTTAACAATAAACACAAAGATGAGACTTTTATGCTACTACGTATTCTCGGTCCTCTTCTATGGTGTAGAATCTTGGACTTTGACTGAAGCTACAACTAAAAAACTGGAAACTTTCAAAATGTGGCTTATTGTAGAATACTGAGCTTTTCATGGACAGCACATATAACTAATGTTGAAGTTCTTAGAAAGGTGAGGAAAGAAAGGGAAGTTAATAACACAGTGAAGATAAGAAACCTTCAGTATCTGGGACACCTCATGAGAAATGAACAGAGATTTCACTTATTGCAGTCCATACTACAGGGAAAAGTACTTGGAAAGAGAGGAGTTGGGCGACCGAGAATCTCATGGCTGAGAAATTTAAGGACCTGGTTTGGCATGAAAAGAACTGACTTATTTCATGCAGCAGTACAAAATAGTCTGTACAAAATAGTGCAGTGCAGTTAAAATAGTCTGTATGATATCCAACATCCGAAACGTATAGGACCTATCAGAAGAAGACCACTCCTAACAAAAACAACATAAGAACTTTAAAAACGTGTAAATACCTGATAGGAACAATTCTGAACTTTTTAAAAATTGGCCAAACTCGTTCTAATTTATGTTTCTTTGAAACTATTCGAAACATTGCCTTTTGTGTTATAGAGTGACTTTAATGCCGTAATAATGCCCCCCCTCCAACAACTTATTTCCTAAATGTAATTCAGACCCATCCACCAATGGTTTAAGTGTGATCAGCAAATCTTTCTGAACTAAAGCCTTGTAAAATGTAATTTTTGCTGAGATGAACTTAACTCTTTTCTCCTGTGTATTAGTATGCCCTTTCCAAGAGATATTACTATCCATTAAATTAAACCAAGATACTTTATGTGCTCGGTCAGCCAAGTACCTTTGGTTGAGTTCACTTTTACAGGATAATTTGTTATAGTAACAAACAGAAGGAAATCAAAATGTTATTTCTCATATTGAAACACTTGTAATCCTTTTTTTACCTGACTCTATGATTGTTTACTCCTACAAAGAGATTTTCGTAGGTGTCTTACAAATCAGTGGATATGACACTTGTCTACTATCCTGTAAGTCATGGGTTCAATTCCCAGGGTGTAAAATAAAATCGTGATGTGTTGGCCTCATAGTACACATAATGTATAGTACATTTACAGCTTTAATGGAGTCTATCTCAGTTCCATACAAATATTGGACAATCTAAGAGACACTGAAGTGAAGTAATCGGAAACTGGAAATTATATATAAATAAATTATAATATTTGTCTAAAAGTACATTGTCCTTTTTTATTGTAGAGTCTAGTTTTTGATGTGTTAATGAAGTGAAGATAATCTGTGCTTTTAATTTTACAATTTCATGTGACTAATATATTCTGTTTAGTAAATCCGTAACAGTAAACTGATATTAAACCATTCACCAAAACAATTATGTAGAGAAATTTATAACATAGTTCCTATGTTATAAGCTTGCTGCCAATTACAACAAGGCTACTGTAAATACTACTGGTTCAAGACTTCCATTTTTGTTTTCAACTACTTTATTAGTTTCAAAATGTAATTTGCATAAGATGTGTGTATACAGGACACATATTGGAAATTTTTTCATAACAGGCTTGAATTAGCTGAAATACTGTACTATTCTCAAGTAGTCTAAAATATTTTCCAATGGGTCAACAGAATTCAGTGTTTCTCATTTACTTTGCTCTATTAAATAAATTACGAACATCATAATTACATCTTCCAACTTATTGTTTTAATTCAAATGAGAAACAACATACATTTCATTTTATTATTAATTATACATGACTATACCAAAGAGTAAAATGAATAATGACTATTATTAACAAATTAACAATACACTTAGGCACTGCTGCCTTAATTGGGTAAGCATAATTTCTGTAATGTTAAGACACCATGGACAATGTAAATGTAAGAACTGTAAATAGATAGATACATTCATGTTCATTTGAGCTTTACTGACATCATTGTAACTATTGTTTATAATTTATAAAGATAATTAGGTTTTTAAGTTATTTATTGATTCTTGTTTAATGTTAATATTAAGTAGTGTTTTAAATAAATAAATATGGATGGGAATATTTTTATGAGATTTATTATCTCCTTTTCCCTTACTAACTGGCACTTACATCATTTAAAATCACTTAATAAATTACAAGTTCAGTATTCCTGATTTTGTAGCAATAATTGTTGTTATTCTTCTTCCTCTTCTTCTTCTTCTTCTTGTCCCCCTTTTTTCCCTCTTATCCTCTTCATTCTTTATTCAGAGTTTACAGTAATGGTGGCAAGCTCCTGATTGACTCCTACTCTAATATCAGGAAACATTCTTTTCTCTGATTATGATGCAGATCTATTCAGTATTCAAATACAAAATTAGACCAAGCCTTATCATTGTATTGATCTTTCTATTCATACTTTCTCTTAATCTACTGGTACTTCTAATTTTAATTTTTGTTTTAGTATTTTCATCCATTTTTAAACATACTTACCCAATTTCCACATTTTTTGACCCTCTCTCAGCCTGTCATAGCACTTAAAATTTATTAAAATGAATAAGTACGTTAAGATATTATATTGAATCATATTTTACAATTTACAAGCAACTTAAGTTGTGCGTATTATTTAAACAGGTTGAAACAAAATGAACCAAACACCATGGATGAACTATTAAAGATAATGAACTTCACAAATTAATAAAGTAATTTAGTAAATTAAATATCAGTATGGAGAACCATACATGATTTCCATGTTCTAAGATTTATATTTAAAATACTTTTCGATATGAACTATTTCTATAGAAAATACGTCTTTCTTCACCCTTAACCACAGTACTGTGATCACTAACGTATACCACCTCACAGTAGTGCACTCAATTTTTACTTATGATGGCAGTCGATAGCACTGCCGAAACGTCTGGTTTTGTAGAAAACATTGGATCAAGCTCAAACAGCCCAGGAAGGAATTTTAACAACAAACTACTTCTTTGTTGCCGATAACGTAGTACACATGACATATAAATAAAAATTATCCCCACCCCTTTCAACTATCATTTTTATTTATAGAAAATTACCCCCACCCTGCCCAACTAGCCTCTTCATTTATAGATATTTCATCTACGTTTCTACAGTGGATTATTATGATCTTCTTATCAGGATACTTTATTTATCAAAATTAAGTACTTTACTCTTGTTAAAACATAAAACGTTGCAGGTAAACTACCTTTTCCCCGTAACCGATCTTCACCAAAATCAACAGACAGGATGTAGCTTCAAATAAAGATGCACTAAACACACAAAGGCACTACACTCCACTACCGAATCCACCTTTGCAAACCACCTCATTGAAGCAAACCACACATACAAAAACATCGACAACAACATGGATATTCCATACGTACACGCAAAAGGCCGAAAACTAGACACTCTTGAACAATTGGAAATATACAAACACATAAAATCGACATCCTAAACGAACAGACACAATTCAAATCACACGCATTATTTGAACATATCACACCCCACACACTCACAACATCGATCCTTCAAAAGTCGACACCGTCACCAAGAACAAGATGGACAGCACTCCCAGTGGCAGCCTCTGACGAAGGTTATAAGGTAAAATTTTTAGTTTTTATGCATACAAAATTTTGTGTTCTGAGTCGTTAGTGATTTAATTATATATAATTATTTAAAGTATAATTATACTACAATTTTATACTATAGCACTTTTATACTACAATTTTTATTTTGTTCTGTTGGTCCCAAACTGACCTCACACAAACTCTCCTGATCTCCTGGTTATTATGGTCTACATGATTTTATTGAACTTCCTTCTCAGGCTTCCAATGCCATAGGCACTCACCGACTGTGCCCTGAACTAGTCGACACAGGCTCACCTCCACGGCTTCCCAGATCCTGCAACAAGAATGAAAAAGTATCAACAAGTTTCATCATTCTACGTCCTTGTACTAACTGAGTGCCCTCTTGAAGTGCCTTTTTTGGACTGGCCAAAGTGCTGGTTTTCACAGTAAATAATAATAACATAATTACTTATCACAATAACATAATAAACATGAATACAATATAAAAGTACACAACGTAATATACCTTAATACATTGGCAATGTCAATACTAATAATACTCACCAATATTAGTTAGCAATATTAATCTAACCAATATTAATACCATGATATAATTATATATAAATAACCTCAACATAAACATGTTTATACAAGGTAATGCATTATATTCATATACCTAAAATCATTGCTGAAACAAGTAAAATATAAAAATTCATATATTCTAATGTCCATAATCTCATAATACACCTAACCCCCATCATCATAAACTATTCTGACCTTACATTTTTATATTTATTTACATTCATATTTGCTCATTTTTTCTTGTATATTTTATATTATTACTAATAATTCTGCGAAACATTCAATTACAATTCAAACAAACCTCTGAAGATATAGAATAATTTCTGTGAAACGTGTGTCAGGTGAAAATAAACCTACTTGCAGTGTATTTATTTGAAAATATTACATATTAATAATAATAAAACTTTTTGTACAAGAATATATTTAATTATTTTGTGAATATTACAATGTTTCAATAGTATTTATTATTATTTATTAACATACATATATTTATTTTTATCTTTTGAAAAAGTTTAGATGATCAGTAAGGACTCCAATGGGCTCCACTTTACATAGGGCATTTAACTCTGCAAGAATCTTTCTGAAAGAAATGGTTGGCATAGCTTGAGTGACATAAAGCAAACTTTGATGTAGAAATTGAATCAATACATTTGGCTCCACAATAACCATTCCACTACCTTTTAAAAAGTAGTCCTTATTCTGCACTCACAGGCTGCCTTTCAAGTGACATCTTCAAACAAACAACCACAGTCTGAGAAAATATAGTGCATCAAATTCTAAAACATCTAAACTCCCTCAACACAACTATCATGCTCCAGTAGTTCCCAGCCCATGTTGGGGTCAAAGGAAATGAAATAGCTGACAAGCTGGTCAAGAAGGACACCAAAGTCCATCTGGGAGAGAAGCCTTTGGAAGTGAGTTCTGTCAAGAGACTTCTGTCACACCAAATTCATGAAATCTGCAGAAAAGAAGCAGTAGGATGGACAAAGGGGAAATGGGAAAACCTTTGCAAAACAAAACAAACAACAGACAACAAATTTATAACACTCACATATATTAACAACCACACTGAAAGAATTGGCAGAAAATTAAAAAAGCGGTATGGAGAACCATACATGACTTCCATGTTCTAAAATTTCTATTTAAAATCATTTTTGAAATGAAATATTTCCATATAAACTACTTCTTTCTTCAGAAGTACTGTGGTCACTAACGTATACCACCTCATATTAGCGCACTCGATTTTCACTGATAATGGCAGTAGATGGCACTGCTGAAACACCTGGTTTTGCAGAAAACATTGGACCATGGCCAAACAGACCGGGAAGGAATTTTAACAACAAACTACTTCTTTGTTGCTGATAACATAGTGTACATATAAAACATTATCCCCTACCCCTTCAACTATCATTTTTATTTATAGAAAATTACCCCCTCCCCTCAAGTACCCTTTTCATTTATAGATATTTCATCTACCTTTCTACAGTGGACCTTTCTACCTTCTTTTCAGGACACTTTATTTATCAAAATGAAGTACTTTACTCTTGTTAAAACATAAAATGTTGCAGGTAAACTACCCCTTCCCCTCAACCTATCTTCACCAAAATCAAGAGGCTTTGAGTCCTCTACAACTCAGGTACATATGCAAAAAATTATTTGATTTTGTTTGAATTTGCAGCAGTTATTGTTCGCCATAGAACAAGTTCTACACACACACACACACACACACACACACACACACACACACACACACACACACACACACGCACACACACTTTTTGGAAAATGACTTTTCTTCATGTTTTGAGGGTAGTACAATCACAATCGCCCTTATCTCGAACACGATTTTTTTCACCATCACCATACTTCCATTTCCTTATGGAACGCGGACGTAAAAAAGCAGGTTACAGCATTGCATACGGATCAACAAACAAAACAAAATAAGTACTGTCAAACAATGCAAAATCAATAAGGGAATACCCAGGAATGAAGCTTTCAGACTAACAATAACAACCGGCCATGACTGTTTTGCACCACATCTTGCACAAATGAAGAGTTATTGGTGAAGTGAATATACCATTTGCCATGCCCCAAATTGTACCATGGATGCTGACCACCTTCTGCGCTGGACTGGACTGAATCCTGCCTGTCAACAAGACATCAACCTAGCTGGACTGTATTTGAATGCCAGGAGCAAGATGGAATAATTTTCAATTTGGCCAAAGCAACAACAACAATTTTTATCCTTTGTTATCAAAGCAATACACAGTTCATTGAAGGTAACATTGAATTCTCCTTCCAGTTACACTGGTCAACACACTGAAACTCAATTTGACTAAAAAAAAATATTCCGCACATTTTATTCCAACATTTGCTTATAAAGTCTTAAGAACTATTAATTAGACAATGCTAGCATTTGTTTAAATCAATTAATATGTTACGTTAATTTTAATTTATCTTAGTCAATAAAGGAGAAGAAGTCATACATTAGTGTGTGATGCATGCGTGTTTAACAGCACAATAGCACTGTCTGAATTAAAACTGATCAAAAGAAGAGCAGCAACATCCTATAGCTTCTTTCAGTATTGAGGTTTATTAATCAATCTCAATGGGCATAGTTCATATTATGTTTTTTACTTTTCATGATATTACAATAAGGTTGATAATAAAGAGTATATCAACAAAATAATTGAATCATTTCCTTTAATAAAACAACTTCTCATGTCCTTCCATTGTTAGAAATCTGCACACACCCCGTAGAAGCTTCAATGTCTCTTGTATCTTTCAATCTAAAATATACTTGTATAAAACTTCTCTGTTTACTAAGCTTACTTGCAAATTGTAATGAATGTACAACTACTCATATTCTTTTTAACATTTCCTTAATTTCAAAAGATTTATTTATTTTTACTGCACTTTTTCTTATTGAAGAACTATCATGTTCTCCACATTAATATCAATCTGGTTGCTTGGGATCTAAACCTAGGATTAAAGCTATTATCAAAAAAAGTATTTGAAGTCCAGATTTATAAACAGTAGATCAAGGTAACTTTTTAAAATATTAAGACTAAGGTAAATACTCAATTTTTAACTATTTAATGGCATTTCAACAATTATCTTTTATTCCAAACACAAAATAACTCTGATAAAATCAATAAACAAATCAAACAACAATTGAATTTTTCTTTGTATATGTTATTTAAGTAAAATGTTAATTTCATTATAGTGTACTCTTAGTGTCATAATTTAATGTACAAAGCATCACATTTAAGTGCCCAGATTTTGTTGTCAAGATGCTTAAATTATAGTGTTTACTGGAAAAGATTTTTGCACAGGTAATACTTAGACTCTCAGACACAGTCAAACTAAATCTTTTATAATATGTGATGTGAGATTACCTAATCTTATTCTACATTAGGGCTTCTATTAGCACATCGTAGTTTTAAACAAAAAGTTATAAAATAAAATTCAACTTTATCCAATTTAGATATATATTATAAAATATATAATTGAAAAATATTGTTTTGATATACACTTCAATAATTGCTGTGAGAATACAATTTTTAACCAATTATATATAAAAAATAATGTGTAATGATATTATAATAATAATATAATACAAACAAATAATCCAGATGCACAGACTACTAGCATAGGGTACTAGTGGTCAATTAAATACAATTAAATATTTAGCTGTATCCAGTGGATATGACAGAACATTAGTTGGCAGAATCCTATGCAAAACCAAAACAGACAACAAATTTGTAACAAGCAGAATGATCACTGTTGCACACCACTATATAAAAATTATCCCGATTAGCGCTTTCAAGCTTCACAGCTCATCGTCAGATTGGAATTGAAAGAAATTATGTGAAAACAAACCCTTCACCCCATCTCACCCCACCCTGCTCACACACAACAAGCTATAATTCAAATGTCCCTTCCCCACCCACTGAGCCCTGTCACTCCATCTGGACAGTTGCATATTTTTCTAGCAAATTCCTTGTTTCAGTGTTGTGTGTGTGTGTGTGTGTGTGTGTGTGTGTGTGTGTGTGTGTGTGTGTGTGTGTGTGTGTGTGTGTGTGTGTGTGTGTGTGTGTGTGTGTGTGTGTGTGTGTGTGTGTGTGTGTGTGTGTGTGTGTGTGTGTGTGTGTGTGTGTGTGTGTGCATTCCTTTTAAACCTACCCGTCTCCCTCTTCACACACGTGGGTCAGTCACACACCCTTATTTTAAAACCTCCAATTAGTACTATGCAATTTAATTCATACAAATGCACGCACGCACACACACACACACACACACACACACAACACTGAAACACAAGGAATTTGCTAGAAAAATATGTAACTGTCCAGATGGAGTGACAGGGCTCAGGGGGTGGGGAAGGGACATTTGAATTATAGCTGTTGTGTGTGAGCAGGGTGGGGTGAGATGGGGTGAAGGGTTTGTTTTCACATAATTTCTTTCAATTCTGATCTGACGATGAGCTGTGAAGCTTGAAAGCGCTAATCGGGATAATTTTACTTCCATGTTCCTTAAGGAAATGGAAGCATGGTGATGGCAAAAAAAATCGTGTTCGAGATTATTGCAGATTCTGATTGTACTACACTCAAAACATGAAAAAAAGTCATTTTTCAAAAAGTGTCTGTGTGTGTGTCTGTATGTCTGTGTGTCTGTAGATTTTTTTTCTATGGCAAACGATAGCAGCCGCAAATTCAAACTGAATCAAATCATTTTATGCAATCAGCCCTGATTTATAGAGCACTCACGACCTATTGTTTTTGGTGAAGATCGGTTGAGGGAAAGGGGTAGTTTACCAGCAATGGTTTTTTTTTTTAATCAGGGGTAATTGTTTTCTATGGCAAACGATAACAGCCGCAAATTCAAACAGAATCAACTACTCTTTTGCATACAGCCCTGAATTGTAGAGTTCTCAAGACCTATTGTTTTTGGTGAAGATCGGTTGAGGGAAAGGGGTAGTTTACCTGCAAGGTTTTATGTTTTAACAAGGGTATTTTATATGGCAAACGATAACAGCCGCAAATTCAAACAGAATCAAATGATTATTTGCATACAGCCCTAAAGTGTAGAGTACTCAAGATCTATTGTTTTTGGTGAAGATCGGTTAAGGGAAAGGGGTAGTTTACCTGCAACGTTTTATGTTTTAAAAGGGTATTTTCTATGGCAAACGATAAGAGCTGCAAATTCAAACAGAATCAAATAAAGTTTTGCATACAGCCCTGATCTGTAGAGTACTCAAGACCTATTGTTTTTGGTGAAGATAGGTTAAGGGAAAGGGGTAGTTTACCTGCAACATTTTATGTTTTAAAAGGGTATTTTTTATGGCAAATGATAAGAGTAGCAAATTCAAACAGAATCAAATAATGTTTTACATGTAGTCCTGATTTGTAGAGTACTCAAGACCTATTGATTTTGGTGAAGATCGGTTAAGGTTAATGTTCTGCATACAGCCCCAAATTGTAGAGTTCTCAAGACCTGTTGGTTTTGGTGAAGATCGGTTTTTGGTAAACTACCTGCAACGTTTTTTCTATAAAGGGTCATTTTTTTCTATGGCAAACGATAACAGCCGTAAATTAAAACAGAATCAACTACACTTTTGCATACCTTTTTGAATTATACAGAACTCAAGGTCTGTTGATTTTGTTGAAGATCGGTTAATGGAATGGGGTAGTTTACCTGCAACATTTTATATTTTAACTAGGGTATTTTCTATGGCAAACGATAAGAGCCGCAAATTCAAACACAATCAAATAATTTTTGCATACGGCCCTGAACTGTAGAGTACTCAACACTTATTGTTTTTGGTGAAGATCTATTAAGGGAAAGGAGTAGTTTACCTGCAACATTTTATGTTTTAACAAAGGTAATTTTTTATATGACGAACGATAACTGCCGTAAATTCAAACAGAATCGACTATGTTTTTGCATACCTTTTTGAATTAAAGAGAACTCAAGGTCTGTTGATTTTGTTGAAGATCGGTTAAGGAAAAGGGGTAGTTTACCAGCAACATTTTATGTTTTAAGAAGAGTAATTTTTTTTTGCGAAAGATAACTGCCGCAAATTCAAACAGAATCAAATAATGTTCTGCATACAGCCCCAAATTGTAGAGTTCTCAAGACCTGTTGGTTTTGGTGAAGATCGGTTTTTGGTAAACTACCTGCAACGTTTTTTCTATAAAGGGTCATTTTTACTTCCATATTCCTTAAGGAATGGAAGTATGGTGATGGCAAAAAAAATCGTGTTCGAGATTATTGCAGATTCTGATTCTACTACACTCAAAACATGAAAAAAAGTCGTTTTCCGAAAAGTGTCTGTGTGTCTGTCTGTGTGTCTGTGTGTCTGTCTGTCTGTCTGTCTGTCTGTCTATAGATTTTTTTTCTATGGCAAACGATAACTGCCGCAAATTCAAACAGAATCAAATAATTTTTTGCATACAGCCCGGTTTTGCAGAGTTCTCGCGACCTATTGTTTTTGGTGAAGATCAGTTGAGGGAAAGGGGTAGTTTACCTGCAACGGTTTTTTTTTAGCAAGGGTAATTTTGTTTGTTTGGCAAACGATAACAGCCGCAAATTCAAACAGAATCAAATAATGTTTCGCATACAGCCCTGAATTGTAGAGTTCTCAAGACCTATTGTTTTTGGTGAAGATCGGTTAAGGGAAAGGGGTAGTTTACCTGTAACGTTTTATGTTTTAACAAGGGTATTTCCTATGGCAAACGATAACAGCCGCAAATTCAAACAGAATGAAAAGATTATTTGCATACAGCCCTAAATTGTAGAGTTCTCAAGACCTTTTGTTTTTGGTGAAGATCGGTTAAGGGAAAGGGGTAGTTTACCTACAACGTTTTTTTAACAAGGGTATTTTCTATGGCAAACGATAACAGCCGCAAATTCAAACAGAATCAAATAATTTTCTGCATACAGCCCTGATTTGTAGAGTACTCAAGACCTATTGTTTTTGGTGAAGATCGGTTGAGGGGAAGGGGTAGTTTACCAGCAACGTTTTTTATCATGCGTATTTTCTATGGCAAACGACAACTGCCGCAAATTCAAACAGAATCAAATAATTTTTTGCATGCAGCCCTGATTTGCAGAGTACTCGCGACGTATTGTTTTTGGTGAAGATCGGTTGAGGGAAAGGGGTAGTTTACCTGCAACGGTTTTTTTTTAGCAAGGGTAATTTTGTTTGTTTGGCAAACGATAACAGCCGCAAATTCAAACAGAATCAAATAATGTTTCGCATACAGCCCTGAATTGTAGAGTTCTCAAGATCTGTTGGTTTTGGTGAAGATCGGTTAAGGGAAAGGGGTAGTTTACCTGTAACGTTTTATGTTTTAACAAGGGTATTTCCTGTGGCAACCGATAACAGCCGCAAATTCAAACAGAATCAAAAGATTATTTGCATACAGCCCTAAATTGTAGAGTTCTCAAGACCTATTGTTTTTGGTGAAGATCGGCTGAGGGAAAGGGGTAGTTTACCTGCAACGTTTTTTTAACAAGGGTATTTTCTATGGCAAACGATAACAGCCGCAAATTCAAACAGAATCAAATAATGTTTTGCATACAGCCCTGATTTGTAGAGTACTCAAGACCTATTGTTTTTGGTGAAGATCGGTTAAGGGGAAGGGGTAGTTTACCTGCAACGTTTTTTTATCAAGCGTATTTTCTATGGCAAACGATAACAGCCGCAAATTCAAACAGAATCAAATAATATTTTGCATACGTCCCTGAATTGTAGAGGTCTCAATGACTTTCGATTTTGGTGAAGATCGGTTAAGGGGAAGGGGTAGTTTACCTGCAACCTTTTACGTTTTAACAAGAGTAAAGTACTTGAAAATTTATTTAAACTTTTTGAAACAATGGTAATTGTTAAAAATAAAATAATTTTGTTGCCAGGCAATAAAATTATAATTTTTTCATTTTAATGTAATATAATATTTTTCATTTAATACAGCAATAAAAAGGCAGGTAAGACACAGCCTGGCTGTTTGGCTGAAAATGATTTTAAATATAAATCTTAGAATATGGAAGTCATGTATGGTTCTCCATACCGATATTACTTCCATATTCCTTAAGGAATGGAAGTATGGTGATGGCAAAAAAAATCGTGTTCGAGATTATTGCAGATTCTGATTCTACTACACTCAAAACATGAAAAAAAGTCGTTTTCCGAAAAGCGTCTGTGTGTCTGTCTGTCTGTCTGTGTGTCTGTCTGTCTGTCTGTCTGTCTGTCTGTCTGTCTGTCTGTAGATTTTTTTTCTATGGCAAACGATAACTGCCGCAAATTCAAACAGAATCAAATAATTTTTTGCATACAGCCCGGTTTTGCAGAGTTCTCGCGACCTATTGTTTTTGGTGAAGATCGGTTGAGGGAAAGGGGTAGTTTACCTGCAACGGTTTTTTTTTAGCAAGGGTAATTTTGTTTGTTTGGCAAACGATAACAGCCGCAAATTCAAACAGAATCAAATAATGTTTCGCATACAGCCCTGATTTGTAGAGTTCTCAAGACCTATTGTTTTTGGTGAAGATCGGTTAAGGGAAAGGGGTAGTTTACCTGTAACGTTTTATGTTTTAACAAGGGTATTTCCTATGGCAAACGATAACAGCCGCAAATTCAAACAGAATGAAAAGATTATTTGCATACAGCCCTAAATTGTAGAGTTCTCAAGACCTTTTGTTTTTGGTGAAGATCGGTTAAGGGAAAGGGGTAGTTTACCTACAACGTTTTTTTAACAAGGGTATTTTCTATGGCAAACGATAACAGCCGCAAATTCAAACAGAATCAAATAATTATCTGCATACAGCCCTGATTTGTAGAGTACTCAAGACCTATTGTTTTTGGTGAAGATCGGTTGAGGGGAAGGGGTAGTTTACCAGCAACGTTTTTTATCATGCGTATTTTCTATGGCAAACGACAACTGCCGCAAATTCAAACAGAATCAAATAATTTTTTGCATACAGCCCTGATTTGTAGAGTACTCGCGACCTATTGTTTTTGGTGAAGATCGGTTGAGGGGAAGGGGTAGTTTACCTGCAACGGTTTTTTTTATCAAGGGAAATTTTTTTTTTTTGGCAAACGATAACAGCCGCAAATTCAAACAGAATCAAATAATGTTTCGCATACAGCCCTGAATTGTAGATTTCTCAAGACCTTTTGTTTTTGGTGAAGATCGGTTGAGGGAAAGGGGTAGTTTACCTGCAACGTTTTTTTAACAAGGGTATTTTCTATGGCAAACGATAACAGCCGCAATTTCAAACAGAATCAAATAATGTTTTGCATACAGCCCTGATTTGTAGAGTACTCAAGACCTATTGTTTTTGGTGAAGATCGGTTAAGGGGAAGGGGTAGTTTACCTGCAACGTTTGTTTATCAAGCGTATTTTCTATGGCAAACGATAACAGCCGCAAATTCAAACAGAATCAAATAATTTTTAGCATACGTCCCTGAATTGTACAGGTCTCAATGCCTTTCGATTTTGGTGAAGATCGGTTAAGGGGAAGGGGTAGTTTACCTGCAACCTTTTACGTTTTAACAAGAGTAAAGTACTTGAAAATTTATTTAAACTTTTTGAAACAATGGTAATTGTTAAAAATAAAATAATAATGTTGCCAGGCAATAAAATTATAATTTTTTCATTTTAATGTAATATAATATTTTTCATTTAATACAGCAATAAAAAGGCAGGTAAGACACAGCCTGGCTGTTTGGCTGAAAATGATTTTAAATATAAATCTTAGAATATGGAAGTCATGTATGGTTCTCCATACCGATATTTTTCTATGGCAAACGATAACAGCCGTAAATTAAAACAGAATCAACTACACTTTTGCATACCTTTTTGAATTATACAGAACTCAAGGTCTGTTGATTTTGTTGAAGATCGGTTAATGGAATGGGGTAGTTTACCTGCAACATTTTATATTTTAACTAGGGTATTTTCTATGGCAAACGATAAGAGCCGCAAATTCAAACACAATCAAATAATTTTTGCATACGGCCCTGAACTGTAGAGTACTCAACACTTATTGTTTTTGGTGAAGATCTATTAAGGGAAAGGAGTAGTTTACCTGCAACGTTTTTTCTATAAAGGGTCATTTTTTTCTATGGCAAACGATAACAGCCGCAAATGCAAACAGATTAAAATAATGTTTTGCATACCTTTTTGAATTAAAGAGAACTCAAGGTCTGTTGATTTTGTTGAAGATTGGTTAAGGGAAAGGGGTAGTTTACCAGCAACATTTTATGCTTTAACAAGGGTAATTTTTTATATGACGAACGATAACTGCCGTAAATTCAAACAGAATCAACTACATTTTTGCATTCATTTTTGAATTAAAGAGAACTCAAGGTTTGTTGATTTTGTTGAAGATCGGTTAAGGGAAAGGGGTAGTTTACCACCAACATTTTATGTTTTAAGAAGGGTAATTTTTTTTGACGAAAGATAACTGCCGTAAATTCAAAGAGAATCAAATAATTTTTTGCATACTTTCCTGAATTGTAGAGAACTCAAGGCCTACTGATTTTGGTGAAGATCGGTTAAGGGAAAGGGGTAGTTTACCTGCAACATTTTATATTGTAACAAGAGAAATGTTTCCATGACGAACGATAACTGCCGCACATTCAAACAGAATCAAATATTTTTTTTGCATGCATCCCTGCATTGTAGAGGACTGAAGGTCTATTGATTTTGGTGAAGATCGGTTAAGAGATAGGGGTACTTTACCTTCAACGTTTTATGTTTTAACAAGAGTAAAGTACTTAATTTTGATAAATATAGTATCCTGATAAGAAGCTCATAATAATCCACTGTAGAAACGTAGATGAAATATCTATAAATGAAGAGGTTAGGTGAACGGGGTGGGGGTAATTTTATCCATAAATGAAAATTATAGTTGAAGGGAGAGGGGAGAATTTTGTATATGTGTACTAAGTTATCGGCAACTAAGAAGTAGTTCTTTGTTAAAATTCCTTCCCAGGCTGTTTAGCTTTAGTCCAATGTTTTCTGAAAAACCAGACTTTTCGGCAGTGCCATCGACTGCCATCATCAGTGAAAATTGAGTGCGAAAACGTGAGGTGGTATACGTTAGTGACCACAGTACTGTGGTTAAGGCTGAAGCAATAAGTAGAAAGAAGTAGTTTCTATGGAAATATTTCATTTCGAATATGATTTTAAATATAAATCTTAGAACATGGAAGTCATGTATGGGTTCTCCATACCGATATTTTATATAGTAGTGTGCAACAGTGATCATTCTGCTTGTGATTTCAACCACTAACACAACTTTTTTCATTAAATTTGTAACACTTACATATATTAACAACAACACTGAAAGAATTGCTAGCAAATTTAAAAAAGCAGGTTACAGCATTGCATACAGATCAACAAACAAAAAACATAATAAGTACTGTCAAAAAAAACACACAAATGGTTAAACACATTTGATTTACCTGGCATTTAGGAACTAAACAGCTCATAATGTAACCAATTCTACATAGGCCAAACTCCTGGCCAGAGTCTTCTCTGCTTCAAACAAAGGTACACTGAACATGTGAAAGCATTATATTCTACCAGTGAATACACTTTTGCAAACCATCCCACTGAAGCAGACCACACATGAACAAACGTCAAAAGCAACATGGAAACCCTATAAGTGGCTACAAAGGGCTGAAAACTAGACACATTCAAACAACTGGAAATATATAAACATAGAAAAACATGGAAACAACATTCCAAATGAACAGACACAATTTAAATCACATACACAACACACAGGTACTTCATAATACACACACTCAATAATGATCTGTCAACCATTTCAAACAATGGAGCCAACTCCAGAAACAGAACTGACAGCACTCCTAGTGGCCACCTCTGACAAAGCTCACAATGAGTGAAAACATGCTCAGGCAATAAGGTAGAAATTTCTTCAAAATTTCTAATTATAAGTATAACACTACTGACTCGGAACACAAAGTTTTTTATTGGTAAAAATGTAAAATTTTTACCTTATAGCCTGAACCAGTTCTCGCTTATTATAAGCTTCGTCAGAGGCTCATAATACTGCATCCTCTGACAAAGCTTATAATAAGCGAAAACTGGTTCAGGCTAAACGGTAAAACTTTTACATTTTTACCAATAAAATACTTTGTGTTCCAAGTCAGTAGTGTTATACTTATAATTAGTTAATCAACGGACATGCCATGCACAACAATAGCCAAGAATTCTAAATTGTGTCCAAAATACTAGTGACCAACGATATAATAGTGTTTACAGATCATTAAAAAAAATATTGGTATGGAGAACCATACATGACTTCCATGTTCTAAGATTTATATTTAAAATCATTTTTGTAATGATATTATGATAGAAACTACTTCTTTCTACTTACTGCTTCAACCTTAACCACAGTACTGTGGTCACTAACGTATACCACCTCACATTATTGCACTCGATTTTCACTGATGATGGAAGTCGATGGCATTGCCGAAACGTCTGGTTTTGTAGAAAACATTGGACTACGGCCAAATATCCCAGGAAGGAATTTTAACAAAAACTACTTAACTAAAAATGAACTTTTTTCATGTGAAACTTACTAATTTTATTGGACGCGTTTCGGCTTAGTATCCGCCTTCTTCAGCTTTGGTAACAGACTGCCAGCATTTTGTAACGGTTGTGTGGAAGGTGAAGTGGGGGTGGTGTGTGGAGGAAGGGGATTGGCGCGGGGATTCAACATTGCTGTGAAAGAAGAGATGAATAATCAAGACAACTAAAAACTACTTCTTTGTTGCCGATAACGTTGTACACATATATATAAAATATATGTATAAAATTAATGGCTTGTATAAGTTAATGATTGATCTCCATTAAGTAGTGCTCAAGTTTCCAAAGTTTTAATATTATGATGTCCGTAATTAAAACATCAGAGCAGGTTTAGTGTGAATGAGGGTACACTGTGGACAAAAATTTTCAACATTTCCTATTGAGCGTTGCTTAGAGTAAAGCTGCGAATCTACAGTGTATGTTTCACAGAACAAACATGCGAAAAAGAAGGAGCGCTCCGAAGTCACTCATGGACCCTCAGCATCTTGCAGAGGGTTAATTCCCTAAAGACGAAAAGTCTGTCTATGAATCGTTCCTCTGTAAACACGTGCAGTGACATTGCCCAGCGATCCACAGGAAGCAAATTGATATCCATTTTTTCGGCTTGTACGCGTTATGTTGGTGTGGGTTTTGGCACTTTCCATTTAAAAAGCGTGCAAATGTAAGAAAATAAACATGAGTGAGGCCAGAAATAACGTGAATTGTGTGTGTGTGTGTGTGTGTGTGTGTGTGTGTGTGTGTGTGTGTGTGTGTGTGTGTGTGTGTGTGTGTGTGTGTGTGTGTGTGTGTGTGTGTGTGTGTGTGTGTGTGTGTGTGTGTGTGTGTGTGTGTGTGTGTGTGTGTGTTACCTGCCTTTTTATTGCTGTAGGCATAATAATAAAATGGAAACGTAAACATTACATAACTGAAATATGCTTACCTGCCACGAACAATATATTATTTTATACATGGAGGAGTTCAGTGACATACACACGTACAGAAGAATTATATATATAATACTCATACATAATTTACATTAAAATGAAAAAATTATAATTTTATTGCCTGGCAACAAAATTATTTTATTTTTAACAATTACCATTGTTTCAAAAAGTTTAAATGAATTTTCAAGTACTTTACTGTTGTTAAAACGTAAAAGGTTGCAGGTAAACTACCCCTTCCCCTTAACCGATCTTCACCAAAATCGAAAGTCCTTGAGACCTCTACAATTCAGGGACGTATGCAAAAAATTATTTGATTCTGTTTGAATTTGCAGCTCTTATCGTTTGCCATAGAAAATACGCTTGATAAAAAAACGTTGCAGGTAAACTACTCCTTTCCCTTAACCGATCTTCACCAAAAACAATAGGTCTTGAGAACTCTACAATTTAGGGCTGCATGCAAATAATCTTTTGATTCTGTTTGAATTTGCGGCTGTTATCGTTTGCCATAGGAAATGCCCTTGTTAAAACATAAAACGTTACAGGTATACTACCCCTTTCCCTTAACCGATCTTCACCAAAAACAATAGGTCTTGAGAACTCTACAATTCAGGGCTGTATGCGAAACATTATTTAATTCTGTTTGAATTTGCGGCTGTTACCGTTTGCCAAAAAAAAAATTTCGCTTGATAAAAAAAAACGTTGCAGGTAAACTACCCCTTTCCCTTAACCGATCTTCACCAAAAACAATTAGTCGTGAGTACTCTACAAATCAGGGCTGTATGCAAAAAATTATTTGATTCTGTTTGAATTTGCGGCAGTTATCGTTTGCCATAGAAAAAAATCTACACACAGACAGACACACACACAGACACTTTTCGGAAAACGACTTTTTTTCATGTTTTGAGTGTAGTACAATCAGAATCTGCAATAATCTCGAACACGATTTTTTTTGCCATCACCATACTTTCATTCCTTAAGGAATATGGAAGTAAAATGACTTTTCTTCATGTTTTGAGGGTAGTACAATCAGAATCAGCCGTTATCTCGAACACGATTTTTTTCGCCATGACCATACTTCCATTTCCTTATGGAACATGGAAGTAATAATATTTGGTTGCAAAGACAGTTATTGATATGAAGGGGCAGAATAAGTACGTATAAAGCAAACAGAGTATATGTGGCAGGCATCTCTGAGTTGATTATGTTATATTAACTTAATTACATAATTCAGTATTAATACAATAAGAATTGTAAAGTTTTCCTTTTTTTCTGTATTATCATATGCAGCTTAAGAAACAATGTATGTTTAATTAACAAAAAATTGTCTAAATACAACTATTTCATTAACGACTCGGAACACAAGTCGTTAATGTGTCCCGGGTCGTTAATGAAATAGTTGTATTTAGTTAAGTAACGGACACATCATGGACAACGGAATCCAAGAAAAAACTGTCAGTAGCTAAGGTTATCTAACAGTACTGTAAAAAAAAAATTATTTGTTCTAAAAAAAAAAAAAAAAACTCATAATGTTAAAATTGTAAAAGTTGTATTTTGTCTGTATCCTATTATTTACTTCTATCAGAATGAAATGGGACTATTAGACCTGAAATCAACATTCAGCTGTTCCTATCAGAACTGTCTTTTCTGACCTAACTATAAAGCTTCATGTCATAAATGCCCTGTTTCTAACAATACCTTTCTTATCCATCTTGTGGCTTCCGCTTTCATTTTATGTTCCATGTTTTAGAACCTTATGTTCTGTCATTAGACGTAGATGGTCACTCAATATGAGGTCATCACGTCTTGTATGAAAATGTTTCACCCATGTTACAGTGAGTATCCTCAGGTCTATGTGACGAGGACACAAAAACCTGAGGATACTAAGTGTAAAAAAGAGTTAACGTTGTATAAGAAATTTTTGATGCGGTCCATACCAGAAGAAGACTTGAAAACAGTATCAACTACTTGTTTTATACTTTGATTATATTACCTTATTGATCTTGGCAACAACCAATTAATATGAAAAATGTAATGGCAATATTATGAAGCTAATATATAACAAAACATCTCACACACACACACACATATATATATATATATATATATATATATATAAAACAAGCTTAGATTTAAGTAACTGTTATGAACAAAGTTTGTTTTGATCTTTAAGGTTCAGATTTTGGTTCCTTACAGGATAAACTGTTACATGTTTAAAGGATTGTAAGATCTCATAACCATTTGTATGGCAAAACCATCAGACAACATCTCTGCATAGATGTTTACCTCACGGTTTGTAAGTTCAGCATTAGATATTTCTAGGCTACCTTGGATGTGCCGTCATCTGGGCTATGGGCTTCCATGTGGTTGTATAAGACCTCACTGTTAAATTAATTATTCATTATATTAGCCTATAGCCTTCAAGTCACATGTATAAGTATTTAATTGTAATATCTGTACACATGTGACTTCTTTAAAACTTTCAATATCTTTTGAAAGTTACTTCACGTTAGTCGATCGTGTGTAGTGGTGCCCACCAGTTTACGATGCGGCATGAAATGCTACAATAACGTGTTCTTCAATGACATACACACTGTGATGTTTGGTAAAAATTTTGGATTTTTTGACTCCTCCAGAAGGATTGGTGTTTTTGTATAACCTGAGAATTTATCCTTGAAACGTGTAGTTATTGAAAGTTTTAAAGAAGTCATAAGACAGTGAGTAACCAAGTGTTTACAAATATTACAGTTAAATACTCACTGTTAAAGCCATCAGTTTCCACCATGACTTTTCACCAAACATTGTACACCCATCACCATGACAGCTCAGCTCTCAGCTTCTGCAGATAAACTCTCTGTGGAGCCATAGAACTATGCCTTAGACTTGGAGCAGGCCTAGGCTTCTATGAGGGTTTGTAACTGACAGTTTGCGGGAATAGTCCACATCAGCAGACCATTCCTACCGATTCCCTACGGCTGCCGCGCCTGTACATCATCCCATCACGACTATAAGCTTCTGCAGATCAACTCTCAACCAGCCACGAAGTCATGCATCAGACGTGGGGGCAGGGATGATTTAACCCCAGAAACCACTATCCATATTCCTTAAGGAATGGAAGTATGGTGATGGCAAAAAAAATCGTGTTCGAGATTATTGCAGATTCTGATTCTACTACACTCAAAACATGAAAAAAAGTCGTTTTCCGAAAAGTGTCTGTGTGTCTGTCTGTCTGTCTGTGTGTCTGTGTGTCTGTCTGTCTGTCTGTCTGTCTGTCTGTAGATTTTTTTTCTATGGCAAACGATAACTGCCGCAAATTCAAACAGAATCAAATAATTTTTTGCATACAGCCCGGTTTTGCAGAGTTCTCAAGACCTATTGTTTTTGGTGAAGATCGGTTGAGGGAAAGGGGTAGTTTACCTGCAACGTTTGTTTATCAAGCGTATTTTCTATGGCAAACGATAACAGCCGCAAATTCAAACAGAATCAAATAATTTTTAGCATACGTCCCTGAATTGTACAGGTCTCAATGCCTTTCGATTTTGGTGAAGATCGGTTAAGGGGAAGGGGTAGTTTACCTGCAACCTTTTACGTTTTAACAAGAGTAAAGTACTTGAAAATTTATTTAAACTTTTTGAAACAATGGTAATTGTTAAAAATAAAATAATAATGTTGCCAGGCAATAAAATTATAATTTTTTCATTTTAATGTAATATAATATTTTTCATTTAATACAGCAATAAAAAGGCAGGTAAGACACAGCCTGGCTGTTTGGCTGAAAATGATTTTAAATATAAATCTTAGAATATGGAAGTCATGTATGGTTCTCCATACCGATATTTTTCTATGGCAAACGATAACAGCCGTAAATTAAAACAGAATCAACTACACTTTTGCATACCTTTTTGAATTATACAGAACTCAAGGTCTGTTGATTTTGTTGAAGATCGGTTAATGGAATGGGGTAGTTTACCTGCAACATTTTATATTTTAACTAGGGTATTTTCTATGGCAAACGATAAGAGCCGCAAATTCAAACACAATCAAATAATTTTTGCATACGGCCCTGAACTGTAGAGTACTCAACACTTATTGTTTTTGGTGAAGATCTATTAAGGGAAAGGAGTAGTTTACCTGCAACGTTTTTTCTATAAAGGGTCATTTTTTTCTATGGCAAACGATAACAGCCGCAAATGCAAACAGATTAAAATAATGTTTTGCATACCTTTTTGAATTAAAGAGAACTCAAGGTCTGTTGATTTTGTTGAAGATTGGTTAAGGGAAAGGGGTAGTTTACCAGCAACATTTTATGCTTTAACAAGGGTAATTTTTTATATGACGAACGATAACTGCCGTAAATTCAAACAGAATCAACTACATTTTTGCATTCATTTTTGAATTAAAGAGAACTCAAGGTTTGTTGATTTTGTTGAAGATCGGTTAAGGGAAAGGGGTAGTTTACCACCAACATTTTATGTTTTAAGAAGGGTAATTTTTTTTGACGAAAGATAACTGCCGTAAATTCAAAGAGAATCAAATAATTTTTTGCATACTTTCCTGAATTGTAGAGAACTCAAGGCCTACTGATTTTGGTGAAGATCGGTTAAGGGAAAGGGGTAGTTTACCTGCAACATTTTATATTGTAACAAGAGAAATGTTTCCATGACGAACGATAACTGCCGCACATTCAAACAGAATCAAATATTTTTTTTGCATGCATCCCTGCATTGTAGAGGACTGAAGGTCTATTGATTTTGGTGAAGATCGGTTAAGAGATAGGGGTACTTTACCTTCAACGTTTTATGTTTTAACAAGAGTAAAGTACTTAATTTTGATAAATATAGTATCCTGATAAGAAGCTCATAATAATCCACTGTAGAAACGTAGATGAAATATCTATAAATGAAGAGGTTAGGTGAACGGGGTGGGGGTAATTTTATCCATAAATGAAAATTATAGTTGAAGGGAGAGGGGAGAATTTTGTATATGTGTACTAAGTTATCGGCAACTAAGAAGTAGTTCTTTGTTAAAATTCCTTCCCAGGCTGTTTAGCTTTAGTCCAATGTTTTCTGAAAAACCAGACTTTTCGGCAGTGCCATCGACTGCCATCATCAGTGAAAATTGAGTGCGAAAACGTGAGGTGGTATACGTTAGTGACCACAGTACTGTGGTTAAGGCTGAAGCAATAAGTAGAAAGAAGTAGTTTCTATGGAAATATTTCATTTCGAATATGATTTTAAATATAAATCTTAGAACATGGAAGTCATGTATGGGTTCTCCATACCGATATTTTATATAGTAGTGTGCAACAGTGATCATTCTGCTTGTGATTTCAACCACTAACACAACTTTTTTCATTAAATTTGTAACACTTACATATATTAACAACAACACTGAAAGAATTGCTAGCAAATTTAAAAAAGCAGGTTACAGCATTGCATACAGATCAACAAACAAAAAACATAATAAGTACTGTCAAAAAAAACACACAAATGGTTAAACACATTTGATTTACCTGGCATTTAGGAACTAAACAGCTCATAATGTAACCAATTCTACATAGGCCAAACTCCTGGCCAGAGTCTTCTCTGCTTCAAACAAAGGTACACTGAACATGTGAAAGCATTATATTCTACCAGTGAATACACTTTTGCAAACCATCCCACTGAAGCAGACCACACATGAACAAACGTCAAAAGCAACATGGAAACCCTATAAGTGGCTACAAAGGGCTGAAAACTAGACACATTCAAACAACTGGAAATATATAAACATAGAAAAACATGGAAACAACATTCCAAATGAACAGACACAATTTAAATCACATACACAACACACAGGTACTTCATAATACACACACTCAATAATGATCTGTCAACCATTTCAAACAATGGAGCCAACTCCAGAAACAGAACTGACAGCACTCCTAGTGGCCACCTCTGACAAAGCTCACAATGAGTGAAAACATGCTCAGGCAATAAGGTAGAAATTTCTTCAAAATTTCTAATTATAAGTATAACACTACTGACTCGGAACACAAAGTTTTTTATTGGTAAAAATGTAAAATTTTTACCTTATAGCCTGAACCAGTTCTCGCTTATTATAAGCTTCGTCAGAGGCTCATAATACTGCATCCTCTGACAAAGCTTATAATAAGCGAAAACTGGTTCAGGCTAAACGGTAAAACTTTTACATTTTTACCAATAAAATACTTTGTGTTCCAAGTCAGTAGTGTTATACTTATAATTAGTTAATCAACGGACATGCCATGCACAACAATAGCCAAGAATTCTAAATTGTGTCCAAAATACTAGTGACCAACGATATAATAGTGTTTACAGATCATTAAAAAAAATATTGGTATGGAGAACCATACATGACTTCCATGTTCTAAGATTTATATTTAAAATCATTTTTGTAATGATATTATGATAGAAACTACTTCTTTCTACTTACTGCTTCAACCTTAACCACAGTACTGTGGTCACTAACGTATACCACCTCACATTATTGCACTCGATTTTCACTGATGATGGAAGTCGATGGCATTGCCGAAACGTCTGGTTTTGTAGAAAACATTGGACTACGGCCAAATATCCCAGGAAGGAATTTTAACAAAAACTACTTAACTAAAAATGAACTTTTTTCATGTGAAACTTACTAATTTTATTGGACGCGTTTCGGCTTAGTATCCGCCTTCTTCAGCTTTGGTAACAGACTGCCAGCATTTTGTAACGGTTGTGTGGAAGGTGAAGTGGGGGTGGTGTGTGGAGGAAGGGGATTGGCGCGGGGATTCAACATTGCTGTGAAAGAAGAGATGAATAATCAAGACAACTAAAAACTACTTCTTTGTTGCCGATAACGTTGTACACATATATATAAAATATATGTATAAAATTAATGGCTTGTATAAGTTAATGATTGATCTCCATTAAGTAGTGCTCAAGTTTCCAAAGTTTTAATATTATGATGTCCGTAATTAAAACATCAGAGCAGGTTTAGTGTGAATGAGGGTACACTGTGGACAAAAATTTTCAACATTTCCTATTGAGCGTTGCTTAGAGTAAAGCTGCGAATCTACAGTGTATGTTTCACAGAACAAACATGCGAAAAAGAAGGAGCGCTCCGAAGTCACTCATGGACCCTCAGCATCTTGCAGAGGGTTAATTCCCTAAAGACGAAAAGTCTGTCTATGAATCGTTCCTCTGTAAACACGTGCAGTGACATTGCCCAGCGATCCACAGGAAGCAAATTGATATCCATTTTTTCGGCTTGTACGCGTTATGTTGGTGTGGGTTTTGGCACTTTCCATTTAAAAAGCGTGCAAATGTAAGAAAATAAACATGAGTGAGGCCAGAAATAACGTGAATTGTGTGTGTGTGTGTGTGTGTGTGTGTGTGTGTGTGTGTGTGTGTGTGTGTGTGTGTGTGTGTGTGTGTGTGTGTGTGTGTGTGTGTGTGTTACCTGCCTTTTTATTGCTGTAGGCATAATAATAAAATGGAAACGTAAACATTACATAACTGAAATATGCTTACCTGCCACGAACAATATATTATTTTATACATGGAGGAGTTCAGTGACATACACACGTACAGAAGAATTATATATATAATACTCATACATAATTTACATTAAAATGAAAAAATTATAATTTTATTGCCTGGCAACAAAATTATTTTATTTTTAACAATTACCATTGTTTCAAAAAGTTTAAATGAATTTTCAAGTACTTTACTGTTGTTAAAACGTAAAAGGTTGCAGGTAAACTACCCCTTCCCCTTAACCGATCTTCACCAAAATCGAAAGTCCTTGAGACCTCTACAATTCAGGGACGTATGCAAAAAATTATTTGATTCTGTTTGAATTTGCAGCTCTTATCGTTTGCCATAGAAAATACGCTTGATAAAAAAACGTTGCAGGTAAACTACTCCTTTCCCTTAACCGATCTTCACCAAAAACAATAGGTCTTGAGAACTCTACAATTTAGGGCTGCATGCAAATAATCTTTTGATTCTGTTTGAATTTGCGGCTGTTATCGTTTGCCATAGGAAATGCCCTTGTTAAAACATAAAACGTTACAGGTATACTACCCCTTTCCCTTAACCGATCTTCACCAAAAACAATAGGTCTTGAGAACTCTACAATTCAGGGCTGTATGCGAAACATTATTTAATTCTGTTTGAATTTGCGGCTGTTACCGTTTGCCAAAAAAAAAATTTCGCTTGATAAAAAAAAACGTTGCAGGTAAACTACCCCTTTCCCTTAACCGATCTTCACCAAAAACAATTAGTCGTGAGTACTCTACAAATCAGGGCTGTATGCAAAAAATTATTTGATTCTGTTTGAATTTGCGGCAGTTATCGTTTGCCATAGAAAAAAATCTACACACAGACAGACACACACACAGACACTTTTCGGAAAACGACTTTTTTTCATGTTTTGAGTGTAGTACAATCAGAATCTGCAATAATCTCGAACACGATTTTTTTTGCCATCACCATACTTTCATTCCTTAAGGAATATGGAAGTAAAATGACTTTTCTTCATGTTTTGAGGGTAGTACAATCAGAATCAGCCGTTATCTCGAACACGATTTTTTTCGCCATGACCATACTTCCATTTCCTTATGGAACATGGAAGTAATAATATTTGGTTGCAAAGACAGTTATTGATATGAAGGGGCAGAATAAGTACGTATAAAGCAAACAGAGTATATGTGGCAGGCATCTCTGAGTTGATTATGTTATATTAACTTAATTACATAATTCAGTATTAATACAATAAGAATTGTAAAGTTTTCCTTTTTTTCTGTATTATCATATGCAGCTTAAGAAACAATGTATGTTTAATTAACAAAAAATTGTCTAAATACAACTATTTCATTAACGACTCGGAACACAAGTCGTTAATGTGTCCCGGGTCGTTAATGAAATAGTTGTATTTAGTTAAGTAACGGACACGTCATGGACAACGAAATCCAAGAAAAAACTGTCAGTAGCTAAGGTTATCTAACAGTACTGTAAAAAAAAAATTATTTGTTCTAAAAAAAAAAAAAAAAACTCATAATGTTAAAATTGTAAAAGCTGTATTTTGTCTGTATCCTATTATTTACTTCTATCAGAATGAAATGGGACTATTAGACCTGAAATCAACATTCAGCTGTTCCTATCAGAACTGTCTTTTCTGACCTAACTATAAAGCTTCATGTCATAAATGCCCTGTTTCTAACAATACCTTTCTTATCCATCTTGTGGCTTCCGCTTTCATTTTATGTTCCATGTTTTAGAACCTTATGTTCTGTCATTAGACGTAGATGGTCACTCAATATGAGGTCATCACGTCTTGTATGAAAATGTTTCACCCATGTTACAGTGAGTATCCTCAGGTCTATGTGACGAGGACACAAAAACCTGAGGATACTAAGTGTAAAAAAGAGTTAACGTTGTATAAGAAATTTTTGATGCGGTCCATACCAGAAGAAGACTTGAAAACAGTATCAACTACTTGTTTTATACTTTGATTATATTACCTTATTGATCTTGGCAACAACCAATTAATATGAAAAATGTAATGGCAATATTATGAAGCTAATATATAACAAAACATCTCACACACACACACACATATATATATATATATATATATATATATATATATAAAACAAGCTTAGATTTAAGTAACTGTTATGAACAAAGTTTGTTTTGATCTTTAAGGTTCAGATTTTGGTTCCTTACAGGATAAACTGTTACATGTTTAAAGGATTGTAAGATCTCATAACCATTTGTATGGCAAAACCATCAGACAACATCTCTGCATAGATGTTTACCTCACGGTTTGTAAGTTCAGCATTAGATATTTCTAGGCTACCTTGGATGTGCCGTCATCTGGGCTATGGGCTTCCATGTGGTTGTATAAGACCTCACTGTTAAATTAATTATTCATTATATTAGCCTATAGCCTTCAAGTCACATGTATAAGTATTTAATTGTAATATCTGTACACATGTGACTTCTTTAAAACTTTCAATATCTTTTGAAAGTTACTTCACGTTAGTCGATCGTGTGTAGTGGTGCCCACCAGTTTACGATGCGGCATGAAATGCTACAATAACGTGTTCTTCAATGACATACACACTGTGATGTTTGGTAAAAATTTTGGATTTTTTGACTCCTCCAGAAGGATTGGTGTTTTTGTATAACCTGAGAATTTATCCTTGAAACGTGTAGTTATTGAAAGTTTTAAAGAAGTCATAAGACAGTGAGTAACCAAGTGTTTACAAATATTACAGTTAAATACTCACTGTTAAAGCCATCAGTTTCCACCATGACTTTTCACCAAACATTGTACACCCATCACCATGACAGCTCAGCTCTCAGCTTCTGCAGATAAACTCTCTGTGGAGCCATAGAACTATGCCTTAGACTTGGAGCAGGCCTAGGCTTCTATGAGGGTTTGTAACTGACAGTTTGCGGGAATAGTCCACATCAGCAGACCATTCCTACCGATTCCCTACGGCTGCCGCGCCTGTACATCATCCCATCACGACTATAAGCTTCTGCAGATCAACTCTCAACCAGCCACGAAGTCATGCATCAGACGTGGGGGCAGGGATGATTTAACCCCAGAAACCACTATCCATATTCCTTAAGGAATGGAAGTATGGTGATGGCAAAAAAAATCGTGTTCGAGATTATTGCAGATTCTGATTCTACTACACTCAAAACATGAAAAAAAGTCGTTTTCCGAAAAGTGTCTGTGTGTCTGTCTGTCTGTCTGTGTGTCTGTGTGTCTGTCTGTCTGTCTGTCTGTCTGTCTGTAGATTTTTTTCTATGGCAAACGATAACTGCCGCAAATTCAAACAGAATCAAATAATTTTTTGCATACAGCCCGGTTTTGCAGAGTTCTCGTGACCTATTGTTTTTGGTGAAGATCGGTTGAGGGAAAGGGGTAGTTTACCTGCAACGGTTTTTTTTTAGCAAGGGTAATTTTGTTTGTTTGGCAAACGATAACAGCCGCAAATTCAAACAGAATCAAATAATGTTTCGCATACAGCCCTGAATTGTAGAGTTCTCAAGACCTATTGTTTTTGGTGAAGATCGGTTAAGGGAAAGGGGTAGTTTACCTGTAACGTTTTATGTTTTAACAAGGGTATTTCCTATGGCAAACGATAACAGCCGCAAATTCAAACAGAATGAAAAGATTATTTGCATACAGCCCTAAATTGTAGAGTTCTCAAGACCTTTTGTTTTTGGTGAAGATCGGTTAAGGGAAAGGGGTAGTTTACCTACAACGTTTTTTTAACAAGGGTATTTTCTATGGCAAACGATAACAGCCGCAAATTCAAACAGAATCAAATAATTTTCTGCATACAGCCCTGATTTGTAGAGTACTCAAGACCTATTGTTTTTGGTGAAGATCGGTTGAGGGGAAGGGGTAGTTTACCAGCAACGTTTTTTATCATGCGTATTTTCTATGGCAAACGACAACTGCCGCAAATTCAAACAGAATCAAATAATTTTTTGCATACAGCCCTGATTTGTAGAGTACTCGCGACCTATTGTTTTTGGTGAAGATCGGTTGAGGGGAAGGGGTAGTTTACCTGCAACGGTTTTTTTTATCAAGGGAAATTTTTTTTTTTGGCAAACGATAACAGCCGCAAATTCAAACAGAATCAAATAATGTTTCGCATACAGCCCTGAATTGTAGATTTCTCAAGACCTATTGTTTTTGGTGAAGATCGGTTGAGGGAAAGGGGTAGTTTACCTGCAACGTTTTTTTAACAAGGGTATTTTCTATGGCAAACGATAACAGCCGCAATTTCAAACAGAATCAAATAATGTTTTGCATACAGCCCTGATTTGTAGAGTACTCAAGACCTATTGTTTTTGGTGAAGATCGGTTAAGGGGAAGGGGTAGTTTACCTGCAACGTTTGTTTATCAAGCGTATTTTCTATGGCAAACGATAACAGCCGCAAATTCAAACAGAATCAAATAATTTTTAGCATACGTCCCTGAATTGTACAGGTCTCAATGCCTTTCGATTTTGGTGAAGATCGGTTAAGGGGAAGGGGTAGTTTACCTGCAACCTTTTACGTTTTAACAAGAGTAAAGTACTTGAAAATTTATTTAAACTTTTTGAAACAATGGTAATTGTTAAAAATAAAATAATAATGTTGCCAGGCAATAAAATTATAATTTTTTCATTTTAATGTAATATAATATTTTTCATTTAATACAGCAATAAAAAGGCAGGTAAGACACAGCCTGGCTGTTTGGCTGAAAATGATTTTAAATATAAATCTTAGAATATGGAAGTCATGTATGGTTCTCCATACCGATATTTTTCTATGGCAAACGATAACAGCCGTAAATTAAAACAGAATCAACTACACTTTTGCATACCTTTTTGAATTATACAGAACTCAAGGTCTGTTGATTTTGTTGAAGATCGGTTAATGGAATGGGGTAGTTTACCTGCAACATTTTATATTTTAACTAGGGTATTTTCTATGGCAAACGATAAGAGCCGCAAATTCAAACACAATCAAATAATTTTTGCATACGGCCCTGAACTGTAGAGTACTCAACACTTATTGTTTTTGGTGAAGATCTATTAAGGGAAAGGAGTAGTTTACCTGCAACGTTTTTTCTATAAAGGGTCATTTTTTTCTATGGCAAACGATAACAGCCGCAAATGCAAACAGATTAAAATAATGTTTTGCATACCTTTTTGAATTAAAGAGAACTCAAGGTCTGTTGATTTTGTTGAAGATTGGTTAAGGGAAAGGGGTAGTTTACCAGCAACATTTTATGCTTTAACAAGGGTAATTTTTTATATGACGAACGATAACTGCCGTAAATTCAAACAGAATCAACTACATTTTTGCATTCATTTTTGAATTAAAGAGAACTCAAGGTTTGTTGATTTTGTTGAAGATCGGTTAAGGGAAAGGGGTAGTTTACCACCAACATTTTATGTTTTAAGAAGGGTAATTTTTTTTGACGAAAGATAACTGCCGTAAATTCAAAGAGAATCAAATAATTTTTTGCATACTTTCCTGAATTGTAGAGAACTCAAGGCCTACTGATTTTGGTGAAGATCGGTTAAGGGAAAGGGGTAGTTTACCTGCAACATTTTATATTGTAACAAGAGAAATGTTTCCATGACGAACGATAACTGCCGCACATTCAAACAGAATCAAATATTTTTTTTTGCATGCATCCCTGCATTGTAGAGGACTGAAGGTCTATTGATTTTGGTGAAGATCGGTTAAGAGATAGGGGTACTTTACCTTCAACGTTTTATGTTTTAACAAGAGTAAAGTACTTAATTTTGATAAATATAGTATCCTGATAAGAAGCTCATAATAATCCACTGTAGAAACGTAGATGAAATATCTATAAATGAAGAGGTTAGGTGAACGGGGTGGGGGTAATTTTATCTATAAATGAAAATTATAGTTGAAGGGAGAGGGGAGAATTTTGTATATGTGTACTAAGTTATCGGCAACTAAGAAGTAGTTCTTTGTTAAAATTCCTTCCCAGGCTGTTTAGCTTTAGTCCAATGTTTTCTGAAAAACCAGACTTTTCGGCAGTGCCATCGACTGCCATCATCAGTGAAAATTGAGTGCGAAAACGTGAGGTGGTATACGTTAGTGACCACAGTACTGTGGTTAAGGCTGAAGCAATAAGTAGAAAGAAGTAGTTTCTATGGAAATATTTCATTTCGAATATGATTTTAAATATAAATCTTAGAACATGGAAGTCATGTATGGGTTCTCCATACCGATATTTTATATAGTAGTGTGCAACAGTGATCATTCTGCTTGTGATTTCAACCACTAACACAACTTTTTTCATTAAATTTGTAACACTTACATATATTAACAACAACACTGAAAGAATTGCTAGCAAATTTAAAAAAGCAGGTTACAGCATTGCATACAGATCAACAAACAAAAAACATAATAAGTACTGTCAAAAAAAACACACAAATGGTTAAACACATTTGATTTACCTGGCATTTAGGAACTAAACAGCTCATAATGTAACCAATTCTACATAGGCCAAACTCCTGGCCAGAGTCTTCTCTGCTTCAAACAAAGGTACACTGAACATGTGAAAGCATTATATTCTACCAGTGAATACACTTTTGCAAACCATCCCACTGAAGCAGACCACACATGAACAAACGTCAAAAGCAACATGGAAACCCTATAAGTGGCTACAAAGGGCTGAAAACTAGACACATTCAAACAACTGGAAATATATAAACATAGAAAAACATGGAAACAACATTCCAAATGAACAGACACAATTTAAATCACATACACAACACACAGGTACTTCATAATACACACACTCAATAATGATCTGTCAACCATTTCAAACAATGGAGCCAACTCCAGAAACAGAACTGACAGCACTCCTAGTGGCCACCTCTGACAAAGCTCACAATGAGTGAAAACATGCTCAGGCAATAAGGTAGAAATTTCTTCAAAATTTCTAATTATAAGTATAACACTACTGACTCGGAACACAAAGTTTTTTATTGGTAAAAATGTAAAATTTTTACCTTATAGCCTGAACCAGTTCTCGCTTATTATAAGCTTCGTCAGAGGCTCATAATACTGCATCCTCTGACAAAGCTTATAATAAGCGAAAACTGGTTCAGGCTAAACGGTAAAACTTTTACATTTTTACCAATAAAATACTTTGTGTTCCAAGTCAGTAGTGTTATACTTATAATTAGTTAATCAACGGACATGCCATGCACAACAATAGCCAAGAATTCTAAATTGTGTCCAAAATACTAGTGACCAACGATATAATAGTGTTTACAGATCATTAAAAAAAATATTGGTATGGAGAACCATACATGACTTCCATGTTCTAAGATTTATATTTAAAATCATTTTTGTAATGAAATATTATGATAGAAACTACTTCTTTCTACTTACTGCTTCAACCTTAACCACAGTACTGTGGTCACTAACGTATACCACCTCACATTATTGCACTCGATTTTCACTGATGATGGAAGTCGATGGCATTGCCGAAACGTCTGGTTTTGTAGAAAACATTGGACTACGGCCAAATATCCCAGGAAGGAATTTTAACAAAAACTACTTAACTAAAAATGAACTTTTTTCATGTGAAACTTACTAATTTTATTGGACGCGTTTCGGCTTAGTATCCGCCTTCTTCAGCTTTGGTAACAGACTGCCAGCATTTTGTAACGGTTGTGTGGAAGGTGAAGTGGGGGTGGTGTGTGGAGGAAGGGGATTGGCGCGGGGATTCAACATTGCTGTGAAAGAAGAGATGAATAATCAAGACAACTAAAAACTACTTCTTTGTTGCCGATAACGTTGTACACATATATATAAAATATATGTATAAAATTAATGGCTTGTATAAGTTAATGATTGATCTCCATTAAGTAGTGCTCAAGTTTCCAAAGTTTTAATATTATGATGTCCGTAATTAAAACATCAGAGCAGGTTTAGTGTGAATGAGGGTACACTGTGGACAAAAATTTTCAACATTTCCTATTGAGCGTTGCTTAGAGTAAAGCTGCGAATCTACAGTGTATGTTTCACAGAACAAACATGCGAAAAAGAAGGAGCGCTCCGAAGTCACTCATGGACCCTCAGCATCTTGCAGAGGGTTAATTCCCTAAAGACGAAAAGTCTGTCTATGAATCGTTCCTCTGTAAACACGTGCAGTGACATTGCCCAGCGATCCACAGGAAGCAAATTGATATCCATTTTTTCGGCTTGTACGCGTTATGTTGGTGTGGGTTTTGGCACTTTCCATTTAAAAAGCGTGCAAATGTAAGAAAATAAACATGAGTGAGGCCAGAAATAACGTGAATTGTGTGTGTGTGTGTGTGTGTGTGTGTGTGTGTGTGTGTGTGTGTGTGTGTGTGTGTGTGTGTGTGTGTGTGTGTGTGTGTGTGTGTGTGTGTTACCTGCCTTTTTATTGCTGTAGGCATAATAATAAAATGGAAACGTAAACATTACATAACTGAAATATGCTTACCTGCCACGAACAATATATTATTTTATACATGGAGGAGTTCAGTGACATACACACGTACAGAAGAATTATATATATAATACTCATACATAATTTACATTAAAATGAAAAAATTATAATTTTATTGCCTGGCAACAAAATTATTTTATTTTTAACAATTACCATTGTTTCAAAAAGTTTAAATGAATTTTCAAGTACTTTACTGTTGTTAAAACGTAAAAGGTTGCAGGTAAACTACCCCTTCCCCTTAACCGATCTTCACCAAAATCGAAAGTCCTTGAGACCTCTACAATTCAGGGACGTATGCAAAAAATTATTTGATTCTGTTTGAATTTGCAGCTCTTATCGTTTGCCATAGAAAATACGCTTGATAAAAAAACGTTGCAGGTAAACTACTCCTTTCCCTTAACCGATCTTCACCAAAAACAATAGGTCTTGAGAACTCTACAATTTAGGGCTGCATGCAAATAATCTTTTGATTCTGTTTGAATTTGCGGCTGTTATCGTTTGCCATAGGAAATGCCCTTGTTAAAACATAAAACGTTACAGGTATACTACCCCTTTCCCTTAACCGATCTTCACCAAAAACAATAGGTCTTGAGAACTCTACAATTCAGGGCTGTATGCGAAACATTATTTAATTCTGTTTGAATTTGCGGCTGTTACCGTTTGCCAAAAAAAAAATTTCGCTTGATAAAAAAAAACGTTGCAGGTAAACTACCCCTTTCCCTTAACCGATCTTCACCAAAAACAATAAGTCGTGAGTACTCTACAAATCAGGGCTGTATGCAAAAAATTATTTGATTCTGTTTGAATTTGCGGCAGTTATCGTTTGCCATAGAAAAAAATCTACACACAGACAGACACACACACAGACACTTTTCGGAAAACGACTTTTTTTCATGTTTTGAGTGTAGTACAATCAGAATCTGCAATAATCTCGAACACGATTTTTTTTGCCATCACCATACTTTCATTCCTTAAGGAATATGGAAGTAAAATGACTTTTCTTCATGTTTTGAGGGTAGTACAATCAGAATCAGCCGTTATCTCGAACACGATTTTTTTCGCCATGACCATACTTCCATTTCCTTATGGAACATGGAAGTAATAATATTTGGTTGCAAAGACAGTTATTGATATGAAGGGGCAGAATAAGTACGTATAAAGCAAACAGAGTATATGTGGCAGGCATCTCTGAGTTGATTATGTTATATTAACTTAATTACATAATTCAGTATTAATACAATAAGAATTGTAAAGTTTTCCTTTTTTTCTGTATTATCATATGCAGCTTAAGAAACAATGTATGTTTAATTAACAAAAAATTGTCTAAATACAACTATTTCATTAACGACTCGGAACACAAGTCGTTAATGTGTCCCGGGTCGTTAATGAAATAGTTGTATTTAGTTAAGTAACGGACACATCATGGACAACGGAATCCAAGAAAAAACTGTCAGTAGCTAAGGTTATCTAACAGTACTGTAAAAAAAAAATTATTTGTTCTAAAAAAAAAAAAAAAAACTCATAATGTTAAAATTGTA
The DNA here is from genome assembly GCA_034769895.1 of Magicicada septendecula. Classification (NCBI taxonomy): domain Eukaryota; kingdom Metazoa; phylum Arthropoda; class Insecta; order Hemiptera; family Cicadidae; genus Magicicada; species Magicicada septendecula. The sequence goes on along the minus strand of CM068371.1, from coordinate 481,635,014 downwards.
AAAGTTGTATTTTGTCTGTATCCTATTATTTACTTCTATCAGAATGAAATGGGACTATTAGACCTGAAATCAACATTCAGCTGTTCCTATCAGAACTGTCTTTTCTGACCTAACTATAAAGCTTCATGTCATAAATGCCCTGTTTCTAACAATACCTTTCTTATCCATCTTGTGGCTTCCGCTTTCATTTTATGTTCCATGTTTTAGAACCTTATGTTCTGTCATTAGACGTAGATGGTCACTCAATATGAGGTCATCACGTCTTGTATGAAAATGTTTCACCCATGTTACAGTGAGTATCCTCAGGTCTATGTGACGAGGACACAAAAACCTGAGGATACTAAGTGTAAAAAAGAGTTAACGTTGTATAAGAAATTTTTGATGCGGTCCATACCAGAAGAAGACTTGAAAACAGTATCAACTACTTGTTTTATACTTTGATTATATTACCTTATTGATCTTGGCAACAACCAATTAATATGAAAAATGTAATGGCAATATTATGAAGCTAATATATAACAAAACATCTCACACACACACACATATATATATATATATATATATATATATATATATATATATATATATATATAAAACAAGCTTAGATTTAAGTAACTGTTATGAACAAAGTTTGTTTTGATCTTTAAGGTTCAGATTTTGGTTCCTTACAGGATAAACTGTTACATGTTTAAAGGATTGTAAGATCTCATAACCATTTGTATGGCAAAACCATCAGACAACATCTCTGCATAGATGTTTACCTCACGGTTTGTAAGTTCAGCATTAGATATTTCTAGGCTACCTTGGATGTGCCGTCATCTGGGCTATGGGCTTCCATGTGGTTGTGTAAGACCTCACTGTTAAATTAATTATTCATTATATTAGCCTATAGCCTTCAAGTCACATGTATAAGTATTTAATTGTAATATCTGTACACATGTGACTTCTTTAAAACTTTCAATATCTTTTGAAAGTTACTTCACGTTAGTCGATCGTGTGTAGTGGTGCCCACCAGTTTACGATGCGGCATGAAATGCTACAATAACGTGTTCTTCAATGACATACACACTGTGATGTTTGGTAAAAATTTTGGATTTTTTGACTCCTCCAGAAGGATTGGTGTTTTTGTATAACCTGATGCTGAGAATTTATCCTTGAAACGTGTAGTTATTGAAAGTTTTAAAGAAGTCATAAGACAGTGAGTAACCAAGTGTTTACAAATATTACAGTTAAATACTCACTGTTAAAGCCATCAGTTTCCACCATGACTTTTCACCAAACATTGTACACCCATCACCATGACAGCTCAGCTCTCAGCTTCTGCAGATAAACTCTCTGTGGAGCCATAGAACTATGCCTTAGACTTGGAGCAGGCCTAGGCTTCTATGAGGGTTTGTAACTGACAGTTTGCGGGAATAGTCCACATCAGCAGACCATTCCTACCGATTCCCTACGGCTGCCGCGCCTGTACATCATCCCATCACGACTATAAGCTTCTGCAGATCAACTCTCAACCAGCCACGAAGTCATGCATCAGACGTGGGGGCAGGGATGATTTAACCCCAGAAACCACTATCCAAGCACGCTTGTTCATGCAACGGGAACTGCAACCTACCTTCTTTGTGTTGCAAGTACGTGACCGCTCGATACCAGATGAAACGGGCGTTAATCGGGCTGCATCCTGGACAACCTGCCCACTCAATTCAGCCTGTTAAGACGCCCATGAATAATCTGTCTAATCGAAAGGAGTATACATTGCATTTATTTAGGTCCTTCGAGTACAAATGTTTCATGGACAAAATTAAGATTCGATTCATTTTAACTTTTCTGAAGACAAATCGAATTAACACTAAAATCCAACAAAAATGTTCAGGAATTATGTTAAGTAGGCCTATGTTGATACATCTTCAGAATCGAAAGACGGACGATTCGCTACAGTAGGCATAGGCGAAGCTGTGATAAGCTGATTTTGTTTTCAAAGCAGAATTTTTTTATACGTTATTCGAACGTAAAAGGGTAAAATAAGGATACTGTATCAAAATGGTTCAACGTCTCAACAGGTATTGAGAACTAAGTGTATTCGTTTATAATGGCTAACCCGTAAACTGAAAATATTGATAACAAATTTTGAAACGAACCATCGTTTGAAAATATATTGTCAATGTTTATCATTCATAATATTATTGAAGAAATTGGTATACTATTTACTATATTTTATTTAAAATTAACAGACAACAGAGTATTACATAACAACAGTACGTAAATGACAGCAATTGAAACAGTTTCCGCCAAGCACAATTTAACTTATCTAAATTACAGTGTTCTGGGTTCTGGTCAGTCACAAGTTATCTCATTAGGGCTATGTTTTGTATGCGTCGCATTATTACTTTGTGATAACGATAATTTCCAAAGAATTGGATTGGCAATGGTCCATACAGTTATCGAGTGGAGTTTTATTGTTTCTCAGATTCAGACTTTATCCGTTGAACGTGGTGGAGGTTAGAATCTCCCAGATATGACTTGTGTACTTATCATTTTGTTAATCTCCATGCTAAGCAAGTACGTAAGTACGGTGTTCTAATTTATGACCGCAGATTTATCTATTTGCGAAAGTCGTGATAATGTTCAAGGTTACCGGTAAGTTTTATTATATCCCGGAGGTGCTATAAAGGTTATAAATTTTACCCAGTTCACTGTTGTCAGGACAGATGCAAAGTTGTGTTATGGAAGGGTGTTGCTCCTGCCAACTACGGTCCACTTAAAATATTAGTTGCTAAACCCAAACTCAAGTGACCTGTGCTGGGTTGTTTTAAAGTTTATTTTTAGAACGAATAAAATTTGTGTAATCTTCAAAAATGGAGTAAGTTTGATTTTTGTATTTTATAAATTAACAATTAATTATTCTGTTCACAAAAAATGAATAAATATATAAATACGTTACATTAAAAAAATGTATTAATCATGAAAAAAAGTTGTAAAAAATTAAAATTTATTAGCATTTATAGGTTATAGCCTAACCTCACACAGTAAGAACTAATTTGAACATACAATAATTTAAGCTGATTATATGTAGTAATAACAATGTTTTATGTGCAATAAATGTCAAAGAATGTGTGTATAAGGTATATGTACAACTTTATATATAAAGTTTATTCATAAAATTTTCTTTTTTACCTATATAGATGAGTAGGCCTATGCATTTTTGTGTGTGTAATTTGTAGGTCAATACATTTATTTCTATGCAAATCATCGATTGCCAGTAATATCCTTATATTTCAAGCGAAGTCTTACAAAATAAAAAGAACATATCAAAAGAAGTCATACAAAAGGCATATTTTAAAAGAACATTAGGACCATCTTCACAGTCAAAATAAAATTTGACATAACTCGTATGTAGTTAGTTTAATTGTCATAATCTAATTTATATAAGGGTAGTTTGTTTTATGGCAAAATAAACAACTCAATTATTTTGTTTATTTTAAAACACAAAATTATTTTGTTCATAAAATAAATAGCGTAAACAAATTATTTTGACACAATTGGAAAATATCAGATTCACAGTTGAATTGTATTGGAAATTTCCTTTAACAATTTATCCTTTGTATTTTTCTGTGAGCATGTAACATGTATAATTATGTTCATATTATTACTCATTGGGGCCTTAGGTTAGTTTTATAAGTAAGTGTGTGACTATAAGTAGGCCTATATGTAGAATTACTAGATGTCCAGGATTGGTCTGGACATTTATAATTATACTTATGGTATTGTCCAGAGTGAAAAAGTTTAGATTTTTAAATGCATGATTACAAGCATTTTTAACTGGAATAAGAATACATTATTAATTTATAAAAGTGAAATAAAATAAGAAGATAATGTCTCATAATGCAGGTTTGACAGCAATGGAACGAGAAACACACAAAGGTGGAGACATGTTTGTTTTTTGCCCTTGAACACATTTTATTCTCACTTACATATTATTCAGAGCACCTGTTATAATATAATAGGGTACCTTGATCTAATTATTGAGTGACACCTCAATAGTCATCTGAGCACTTTCAAATAACTATATGGTTAACAGACCAGCACCAGCATGTGTACTGTAGTGGACAAAGACGGGGTGGTGTGATGGTAATGATGATGAAATCGTATTACATAGGCTTGCACGGTCAACATTATTAAATTGTTGTAAAACTGGGTTGTTAGAATGTGGTCGGTTGCTGACATAGTGCGACATAAGTTGGCTAACGTTTCGATCCCAGCCACAGGGAATCTTCTTCAGAGCCATTGCGAAGCTACAGGGAATACATACAGCAGACGTAAGCCGGACAATACCCTAGTCTTTCCCAGCTGTAAGTGTTGCTCTGTCGCTTCGCAGCGGCTCTAAAGAAGATTCTCAGTTGCTGGGATTGAAACGTTAGCTGACTAATGTTGCACTGTGTCAGCAACCGACCACAGCCTAACAGCCTTGGTTCTACAACAGTTTAATAATGATGAAATCTTACTGACACTTTGTGTTAGTAACAAACAAACATTGGTGTCATATAAAAATGTAGTGTGATCAGGCCGTTATGAAAACCCACCTTGCCCTTGAATCACGGTTACAGCCAGACTCTGTAAGTTAAAGCAGTGATGTAATCTGTTGTTATGTTTAATAAGCATTCAGTTTCAGTAGAGATAGGATTTTATTTTTATTTTACCTTTTTTTAAGCAACTACAATTTACACAATTAAGCTTACAAAAATGACTCAATTGTAAAAATTTTTCTTTCAGAAATTTATTTGGCATAGAATTGGTGGGCTGGAACAGTGAGACCAAGTGGTTATGAAGATTTTTTATTGATTTGTGATTGTATTCAGCTGAAACTGCATAAGGTTTGTTCTAGGCACACATTGTCACAGAATTCTGATTTCTGTCGTCTTTGATCTGGAGTGGTGAAGTTCTTCACTTAGCCTCTGTAAATAAAACAACACTGTTTTCTATATACATCTTTTCCTGCCATCTTTGTTAACGTACTAATTATTTATTTTCTATGCTTTCTATAATAACAGGACACAAAGAATTATAAAAAGATTGACTGTGGTCCATCATTGTAACATATCATCAAAGCATCAAATACATTAATGATACAGAGATATTACATTTTCACATTTTCCCATCATAAAAAAATTTAATTACATAATGTGTAAATATACATGTAAATCATTGTTCATTTATTCATATATGGATATAAATGTTTAGCTGGCACTTGGCAGGTCTTCAACCTGAGTAAATATGTAGGCCTAGACAGAAATAAGGTTTAAATTTGGTTAAAGTTTAGAGTCTTTCAATTTATGTATGTAAGGTACGATATTAACTAAAGGTTATAATAAATTGTACTGAACAGCCAATATAATGTTCTTTACAATATTATAATGTTCTTTCATTTTAATATTTTTTATACAAACATCTCAAAGAGGAATGTTTAGAATCACAGTGGAACTTGACATCTGAACAGTGATAATCTGCTTAACCAATAATCCAAACACACACTAAGTATATTACAAACACCCATACACTCGTACATGTATGTATAGAAAAACTGAAAGCTAAGGGCATGGAAATGCGCGAAACGCTTATGGTCAGAGGGGAAAGGTGATGCGGAGGGAGTCGCTGTGAGATGTGAGAAGAGAATTGTAGGTATCAACGACGGTGTTGCCAACCTGTGAATATCATTTCTAACAGTAACAAAAACTCGTGACTTAAGGTTTGTTTGTAAATGTCTCACCACGAATCTCTATCTCTGTGTGTGTGTGTGTGTGTGTGTGTATGTGTGTGTGTGTGTGTGTGTGTGTGTGTGTGTGTGTGCGTGCCTACAGTCACACAGTTGGCTTAAAAAAAGAATTATACGTTCACTGTTTCCAACGTAAATCAAATGATAATAATAATATTGTAATTGTATTACTATACAAATCAAACAAATGATATGAACTGTTCGCAAGTATCGGAATTTGTTGCCGTTACATACCAGAATGTTTTATAAACATATTTGAGTGTTGTTTGGTTTTGTCATTGTGTACTGCTGAGACGTAAAAACTACAGCCTTTCTGACTTTCTTATCGCAGTGGAATTTGCAAACTGTACAGTTCCACTCCTTAATTACATGCGACTATCTCTACAGTTTCTCATTACATAAAGGAACGCATTCTTCGCATTAATTTAATTGCAAGAATCTTTTTAATCCTGGACAACAAAAAACTGTGTATTATTACTTCCCGTGCTTGACTATGAATAACTTTCCTGTCTTTGCTAGTTGAAGGAAAAATATCCATTTTAACAAATCTCGTTACTGGATGATAACAAATAATTACAATAATACGTAATCACAGAATAAAAACTACCAATAGAAATTAACTAAAAAATTAAATAACTATAAAAATGAGTGACTGTAAAACAACGATATAATTAATAATAAATTGAAATAATAATAACAAATGCAAGACTGAGATAGTACGTCACGCAGTAACTAACAATGTACGGGTAACTAAAACATCACACACAAAGTTGGCAAACCTTCACTTGCATAGCTACCAGCTAATTCTTAGGTACCCTCCCGCCATTCACAATTTCAAAGTGGACTCGTCCATCCATAAATTGGTTTCTGCGCATGTGCCCTTAACTTTCAATTTTACTGTATGTGTAAAATAGCATAAGCCTTTGCCTTTGCCGACTGCTCAGATGTCTAGGCTGGTAATAATAATAATAGCAATTCCAGTACAGTGGTGGACTGGAGTGTTCGAGAGTTAATAGTGATTTGTTGCAGTTTGTCATTGTATCTTCTTGTCTTGTCTGTTGTATTAACATTTTCTTTTTCAGTCTGATGGTAATGATTTTGAATGATTGATTGATTTTTCATCTGTTGTTATTTAAAACCTCTAGTAATGCAATTACACAGACTTCTTTGTGTAAAAGTAACAATGACTGTTTTTAAAAAAAAAAAAAAAACTTCAGTTTGTATAAAATAAAATTACCACTGTTTCTGTTCTGTACTTTTGTCTTTCCATTGGTAGTGAGTGTATATTCTTAGAGCTACAAGAATCTGTCTGCACTACTTTTGGCATAAGCTTCCCATATACAACCTATTGATAAAGAAAACTTATTTTCTCAATTTCCTGAGATGCACAACATATAACTTTCTGAAAGTCAGTTTATAATTGAAGAGAATTAATTGTAAACTGATTTTTAAAATTATATGTTTATTTTATTGACGGTGTTAGAAATGATGGTATAATGTTTTGTTTAGAGCCGACCCAGAGATGTGGGGGATAGAAAACACTACAACTCCGTACAACGTGCCGCTGTGTGCGAAATACAGACAGTAAGTAAAGAAAGTCCTATATGTATCATACCAGTAAGTGCTGCGTGTTTGAATCATTGATTAATTAAAGCAGATTTGTTTTTTTATGAATCAACATTTCTCACATCCAGATTACAGTACAGTAGAAGCCCGATATAGCGCGGTCCGATATACCGTGGATTCGGATATAACGCGGTGAAGAGTATGTCGCCCGTTATTAGCAAAAATTCTTATTTGTAGAGAGTGAGTAAATTATGAATTGTTTATCGTGACTTCCGTAGCCACATTGGAATGCGTTGCGTTTATTGGAAACGGCGTTGTAAACAACAGCCAGAATTGCCAGTTCAAGTGTACCTGTAGACATAAACAATTGCCCTAGCTATTTACAGTCTCTACGTTTCTAAGAATTCATGCCAAGGCAAGCAGCCAACTAAATCCCTTCTCTCCCTCATATTACAGTACAGTATAAGATCATACTCTGATATTATCTTATCAAAGTGTATAGTCTTTGTCATAAATTCGCATAGTGTAGAGTTTTGTGATGTCGCAGAAAAGAAAAGCATATTCTGTGAGTGATAAACTCAAAATAATTGATCGTGTGAAGAATGGAGAGTCAAAGACAAGTTTATCACGTGAGTGTGGCATCCCAGAAGGAACAATTAGAGGGTGGATGAAGGAAGAAGATAAACTAAAATCCTAGATGCTTTCAACATGTTAACATGCGTCATTACCCATCACATGTCGTAAAACAAACAATGCTTGGATGACAAGTGATATTTTCGGTAAATGGTTCCATGAAGAATTTGTTCCATCTGTGAGAAGCCACCTGCGGTCACTCAACCTCGAAGAAAAAGCTGTACTGACCCTTGACCACTGTCCAGCACATCCACCTGCTGATATGCTACAGTCAAGAGATGGGAAAATCGGAGTCATGTTCTTGCCGAAAAACACTACAGCACTGATCCAGCCATTAGATCAAGGCATCATAAAAGCATTTAAAGCGCATTACTGCCGTGAACTTCTGAGCGCTATAGTGAATTCTGATGAGGAAATGGAAATTTACCTTAAGTCAATAAACCTGAAAACAGTTGCGTATTCAATAGGTCTTGCATGGGAAAGTATTAGTACGGCTACGATTCAGAATTGCTGGAAGAAATGTTCCTTTGAACAAAACATCGCCGATGGTAATTGCTCTGTTGCCGGATTCACTAATAGTGATGTACAGTCTGCGAGTAGTGCTCTGCATTGCAACTTCACTCTAGATGACTTGAATGACTGGGCAGAAGTTGACAACGGTGAGCCTGTTACAGAATGTATAGGAGATAAAGATATCATCGATGCAGTCCGAAATGCAAATTGCGAAGAAAAAGAAGACGATGACGATGATGGAAATGAAAATGGGGTGGAAGTGAAAGAAGTTATTCCAAATGTTAGTGAAGTGATAATACACATAAACAAAGTAATTTCGTGGCTGGAGAGGCAAAGTGAATCTAATAATGTTCATCTTCTGCACCTCGTGTTTATAAAACAATACGCGGAAAAGAAACGCTGTGCATTATCCCGTCAAACAACAATTACGGACTTTTTTAAGACCAACAATTAGGCCTACAGTAGGTCGAGTGAGCAATTATAAATAGTGAATTTTATATTCCATTGGATTAAAATATTGGATTAAAATACAGTTTTCTTATTTTTTATTTCTACATTTGGTGACGTAATTTACGTACAGTATATAGTAGTGCATTATGCTGTAGCCTTTTTCCCGGTCCTCCCTCCCCATCATTTGTCACTGTACAGGTCACCTTCCGATATACCGCGGTTATGCCTATAACGCGGGGGAAAGTATGTCACCCGACAACCGCGCTATATCGGGCTTCTACTGTACCTACTGTTTTTTATAGTCTGGATTTTTAATCAGCTGCCAAATTGAACCAATTTCTGAAATTGTCAACTGATTGTAATTGAAAACATTACACTCTGTGCGCATGCATGCATGTGTATGTCTATATGAACACTTTCAACACTACTGTTTTTCTGTGCCATTCCCTGATGAACCGTCATTTTGAACAATACTTCAAAACACTGTAACAAATGTATCTTTTATCAAAATAATACTTACATTGTTACAACTTTAAGATGCTTCCATCCAGATTTCATATATATTCTTAGTATTCTGTTCTCTTAACAAATTAGTCTTAAACATGCTCTTCCATCACAACAAGAAAATGTCTTTAATCTTCACTTTTTGAAATGATGGTAACTATGTTTACACTGTAACAGCTAATTTAATTTCTTATAATATATTTCTAGCATATTCTGAACGGGTTTTATCAGTTGGCACTGCTATAACAGATTTGTGTTCAAACACAGGGAGAGCTGGCTGGATATCATTATCAGTCCAATCAGTATCAGCATCACTGTCACTGCTTTGAATGATCAGTTTTTCTTGTGAATGCATCTGCAGGCAAGGAAAACCGATATAACTACTGCATGTCAGAAAGAATTTTATATATGTATTTACACAGTAGATGCCCTCTCGTCTGGCCACCTCGAGACCAGACCCTAGGCCAGATTACAAAATGGCCGGACGAACCGAAAATACGCTGAGCTGTAATGCACTTCTCCATTCACCTTTTCCAGGCTTCGAAGCACACGTGAAATTGTTCCTCTGTTACCCCTGACAGTGCCTCTGACGATGACTCTTTAATGGCCTCCAGAGTCTGAAAATGGTGCCCTTTCAATTTTTGTGTAATTTTTGGAAATAAAAAAAATCACGGGGGCAAATCCAGTTCAAGGACCGTGGTGGCCGTTTTGGCTAAAACCCGCTTGACAGTGATGGCTGTGTGAGAGGGTGTGTTGTCGTGGTGAAGCACCCACGACTGGTCTTGCCACAAATTGCGTCTCTTTCTGCGAACTCTTTCACGCAGACGTTTCATTACTTCCAGGTAGTAACCAGAATTAACTGTCTGACCCTGGGGAACCCATTCTTGGAGCACAATTCCATGTGAGTCAAAAAAACCCATCAGCATTGCCTTGATTTTGGATTTTGACATCCTGGCTTTTTTCGTCCATGCCTCATCTGGTTTTTTCCATTCCATGCTCTGCTTCTTCGTCTCAGGATCGTACTCGTAAATCCAAGTTTTGTCTCCTGTAATCACGTTTTGAAAGATGTCTGCATTCTCCAACCAATCTTGACAAACATGCAAACGATTTTCCTTTTGTTGAACTGACAATTTTTTTTTTAACGATCTTCGCACAACACTTTGACATCCCCAACTCTTGTGTGAGGATGAGGCGCACAGTTTCTCGGTTGATTCCGGTGACCTCAGTGACATCTGTGACCATGAGACGATGGTTTGAGTTGATGGCTTGTTCAATTTTCTGCACAGAAACATCATTTCGAACAGTGGAGGGGCGCCTTGAATGTTCATCGTCCTCTGTTGAGGTTCTCCCCTCTCTGAACCTCGCCACCCACTTGAAGAATTAAATTCTTTTCACAGGACGGTTTCCGTAAACAGGGTTCATCATTTCAAGAATTTCCGAGTTCGTTTTCCCCACTTTCACAAGGAATTTCATTACAACTCGCTGCTCTTCAAAATCACGATTGATTTCCATAGTCACACTAGCAAAACACACGTGTACAAAAAACGGAGCTACACTCAACATGATGTTGTCGAGAGAACTGAAAACAATTGCATGACTGCGTGAAATGTCAACAATCGCTGTACCACTGCTGCCAACCTCCCAGTGTTGCCATCGTGCTCACAATAAAATGAGTCCGCGAGCTTTATTGTCACACCTCGTATTTTTGACAGATGCATCACTAGTACTTAAACAGACAATAATAAACAAATGACTTCCGTTGCCATGGTGACGAAGTCACGGCTGGGCAGATAAAACGTGTTTCTATTGAACAATCCTTGTAAAAACATTGATTGGATAGTGTACGGGTAAAAACAGTTATTTAAAAACACAAAAAGTCCGTATTTAACACAAAAATACGATTGTCCGTATGGTATTCTAACTGGTCCACTGTGGATTTAGTGCTGCCCATATTATGTACAAGCATGGTGTTGAAAGTGTTAAGGTTTCAGTCATATATTTATTAACTGTGTTTAATTAATCCATTGTGTAACGGTCCAAATTTATGGGTATTTTTATTTATTTCATTTTTTGGGGTTTTATAAAAAGTATTGTGTAAAATTTTATTTCTCAACGGTGACCAGAACACGTGGTGAATGGAACAGTTTATAACAAAGGAGAAATACGTCGTATGCATTGTGTAATCAGTACCGAGGTATGCAGCAAGCCTCAGTTCCAAGAACTTTGTTTGAATGTGACAGCGCGCACGCACGCGTCAAGTGAGTATACGCTCGGGGTGACGCTACTTCAAAAACCAACATGGTCAGGGAACCAATTTTATGCAGTTTCATTTACCATGAGGCCGGATATGAAAACTTAAGGTCCGCCCATCTCGTGACGTTAGCCAGTGCCTCACCAATATCGTATACTGTCGTCACCCCAACAACTACATGGATTGCATGGGACGAAACTACTGCGACGAAAACCAGAGGCAGTGATTTCCACCAAAAGTATGAGATCACGTTAGCGGCATCTTCTACGTTTTCCTTCCCAGTTTGTTAACTGATTGTTCCGGCGCCGGACCGAGCAAAGGGGGCTCTTTCCAGAATTTCTTATGGTACCAGAAAAAAGTGAAATAAGAGTAAAAAATCATGTGACCGCGGTTGATTAAAAAGTGGGGAACATATTTATATAACTTTCGGACACCAAAAAATAAATCTAAAAAAATAATAACGAGTGCGCGCGAAAACCACGTTGCCGGCGGTGAAGGTTACGACAAATGTTTAAAAGTTATGGGGCATTAAAAATGATTTGGGGTTTTTAAAAATAAATTTCATGTATGTGTGAGTGTGAAAAATTGCAGGCTGGGCTCTGTCTGTGTTTATAATGAAGTGTGATCAGTAAGGTAAGATTTTAGAATAAGTTAACCTGTAACAGACGACCGAGTGAAGAAATTGAAAAAAATGTAAATTAATCTGCATAAACATACATAACTGTTTTTGGATGAAATTGTCAATGATTTTAACAAATTAAAATATCATTTCTCTTCATAAAAAATGTATTGTGTAAATCATTCACACAACCTTAAAAATTACGCTTGTACCCTAACGTTCGTATGACGCAACCCTGGACCCGAGAACACCGATTGACGGTAAGTGGAAGTTTAATCAATTTTGTTTTGTATTTTATTATGTGGTTGATAAGTAAGATCTCAATGGCGCCAGAACAGGGACGAATTTAATAAATTAATGAAATTCCATACCTACAAATAAGATACAAGCGTAATTTAGAGGTTAAGTGAAAATACGTAATGTAAAATATAGTCAAAGAGTTAAGACATGAGATTTGGTTCAGATAATAAATAAGTATATAACAACCAATAATAGAGTTATAAAAAAGAGACAAAGTAAAATTATAAAAATGGAAAATACAGAGAATGAAGTCGTTTTGTCCGACTTAACTGTTATAAGCGAAGTAGCTGAATTTGATGAATCAGCTGTTATGAATAGTCTTGAAGTACATTCAACACCGAATGTAGGTCAAGGCGACAAAACTATGAATATAAGTAACACAAATGAAACAGGTAGTACAGAGGATTCAGGGATTCAAGTAACCCCGACCTCAACAAAATACAATAAGGTGGATAATGATATAATGAGTATTATACTTAATCAGTTAGAAAAAATGAATAATAAATTTGATAGTCGTTTTGACAGTAATGACATAAAATTAGATAGACAAAGTAGGGATTTAAATGAGAAATTGGATATACAGAATGACAAATTTGACAGACAAAATAGGGATTTTAATGAGAAATTCGATGCTCAAAAGAATAGTTTTGATGAATTAAAAAATGAGATCCAAGAAATGAATAAATGTTTTGAAAATAATAATGAAACAATAAGAATGAGTTTGAATACATTAGAACAGACTGTGGAGAGAATGGGAGTAGTTGTAATGAATCCAAATAAGAATAATACAAATGAAAATTATAATGAAATGTGTAAAAATGTGGCACCAGATAAAGAATTAATAAATAATAATGATGATGTTGAAAATATTGAGAATAGTAATGTAATTGAAAATGTAGTATCTGAGATTGATATATTGAAAATAAATGAGGAGAGTACTGGTGAGTTTATAGAATGTGATAATGAGATGTTAATGTGTGTTAATGAGTTAGAGAGAGAGCGGAAAAATAGTATAGTGGTAGAATGGGGGCAGAGGGTAAATTTTCCCCTTATTTTTTCTGAACCAGAGTGTTCACAAGTATTGTTTAAGAAGGGCAAGAGTCCCGTGGTAGTAGAAGATTTGAGTTGTTTATATTTGTTGTGTAATTTTGTACCCTCTGTCTGGAGTAATTTTGAGAGTGTGATATGGTATTGTGATGAGAGAGATTTAAATAGAGAATTGTATGTTGATAAAGAAACAGAATTGTATGGATTAAATAGAAATTATGAGGAATGGAAAGTAAGGTTAGAAGTATATCTAAATAATAATGATTTAATTGATAATACAAAAGTAACTAACCCGATAATGAATATATTTACTGATGGCGACTTAACAAAAACACTTAACGTAGACTTGATGCAGGATTATTTTGATAAAATGGATAAATTGAAATTGTTTGGCTATGACACACAAAGTAACCATTTGTTTGTCAATAAAACTGAAAAGTGTGATATAAAACAAAGATTGATCTATGACGATGGAGGGTAGGCCATAAAACAATAAAGGACAGTTATAAATATTTTGTTTTGTGGTTCTGACCTGGCAGATTTGGACAAAGTGTGAAACAATGGAACAGTTAATGACAAAAGTTTGTAAATAATTGTAGTAAATTTATTTGTGTGCATTGTAGAATGTTAAGTAAACAAGTGTGTGTGATTGTTGTAATAATAATATTAATACTTTGCAATTTAAATAAATAAATAGAAGTAATTTTGAAAACAGTAATTGGCTAATCGTAATTGTGATGGCAATGGAAGTTGTATTTTCAGTAATTAATTTAATTAAAATAATCTGAAATGTTTTAAATAATCTGATTGATTTAAATGTTGTATAATTAAACTTTCAAAGGAATTTAAATTATTTTACGAGACTGGTGATTGTGGTAATTAAATGATAAATTGTTTGATTTAAACTAACACATGTGTTAAATGTTTCAGAGGTGAGGTGAAAGTACTGGGGTGTATGGTGAATATGTTTTGTGTATGTCATTTTAAATGGACTGTAAGTATAGAACTCCTATAGTACGAATCATGTATAATAAAAAATGTCTACAGGTGTAACTCAGATGAGAAGATTTCAATTCAATAATGAGATGATTTGAAATAATTGTGTTAAATAAGAATGATAATTAAAAAATTTTAATAACAACTGAAAGATGGTATATAATAATTATTAATAATAAATTTGAAAATTTTAAGATAATTGTAGAAAATTATGAATGATTTGAATGAGGTAAATGATTAATGATGGATGGAGGTTTCATATTATAATGTTGTATATTTAATTTCTTATTTAGATATTAAGGTACTATTGCCGGGGTGGCCTGTGCCCTCGTAGATAGTGAAATGGGTTGGGGGTAACAGAGAGTGTTACCTCCATCGGAGGCCAACATGGCAACAATGTGCGACATACCTTTTTGGTACAAATTCAATTTGTACACTGATAGACGCTCGTGTCGCACATACTAATGACGATGTAGAACAGGCGTTGAAATGAAATTAGATTTCCCCGACTTTTCGGGCGATTACTGCCTTACCAGCACTAATCGTGGATTTGGCTAGCGGTCAGCTATGGCCATAATCAAGTCCCTTGACCATAGCTGACTTGAAATTGGTTTATAATAGAAATTAAATGGGGGGTGAAATTAGGGGAAATCCAGGAACAGTGGCTGCCACTCTATCCGCGTGGGGACAGCATAGCCAGGTGGTAGACCCGTTTTAAGGGCGTTTCAATATAAACGAGGATATGTTGATATCCGCCAATGTTAAAATGTTAAGCCGAAACAAAGACACGGAGGGGTCCAATCCCTCCAAATATGCAGTCTTTGTGGAAGCAAATAGGCGCTTACAGCCTAACATAAATTGCAATAGCGTGTGTGGATGGGAGGTGGCTCAGATGAGCCACGAATTTAAATTCATAACATAAAAATTGCTAACTCTAATTTTGATCTAATAAAAATGCTTGTGTTCCGTTTAAATAACTAGATGCTCATATATTCACTATAAGGTGTTCATTCTATATTTTTAAATGTAGTATTTTATTGTAGTAGGGTAGATATAAGAATCGATAAAAGGTATATGTTTTATATAATTTGTGTATTTTTGAAACTGAGTAGATAACTAAACCGACTGGCAGGCGGTTAACATAAAATTACCAGAATCAGAGAAAGGGGAAACATTGATGGTAGGTGTAAGTATTGATAAGCATATGTATTTAATGTAATCTGCACAATTTTTGAAATGTGTTTTCACTTTGTTGGGAATGTCAGCTGATCAGTAATAAAATGTCACTGTTAAATTGTTTATTAATATTCCAGGTAATTAATGTTAAATGTAATGTTTTAAGGTGTTAAAGATATTGTTTTAAATCATGAGAAAAGTATGTTAAAATGAATTGTCAGAAATAATAAAAGATGTTGGGTGATTAATAGTTGTGGGACATATAGATCAGTCCAAGTTAAAGTCAAAGTTAAAATGGTAGTAGAGAGAAAAATAATGTTGTCTTGAATTAATGTAATGTTGTTGTGAGGTAATGTTATATAATTGAGAAATATTGATGTTGACACAGTAGGTATGGGGAATATATGTAGAGGTTAGAGGGATATATTGATGTTTATAATTGATGATGTTATTTTGTTGTAGTTGAAGTGAGATAGTTAGATTGAGATTATTGGAGATGGCAATTTTGTAATAGGGGGTAGTGTAATGGGGGAGTCCGCAACAGAAGGGTTGGGACGGGATGGGACCGTTTGGCGCCGGAAAGGGTTACCTTAGGTAGAATCCAGGAACCAACATAATGGGATGAGTTTTGGGAGGGAAACACACGTATCCTGAGCACAAAGGGTTAGAGAGTTTTTTTTTATATTGAGAGAAGGTGGCGATTTGAGTTTAATGGTAAGTTGGGTTTAGAGACTGTTTGATAGATGTTTTGATAGAGATGGGTGTCATGTTAGTTAAAGTTGATGAGTATTAGAGTCAGAGGGGTAGAGATTATAAATGTAGGCCTACCAAGTGGTAAATTAAATTGTTGTAAGTATTTAAATAACCCACAGTAATGGAGAATAAGATTGTCAAATAAAGAAAGAGATTTATAACAAGAATATAAAATTTTTAATTGAAGCCAGTGACAAAGTTTGATAGAATTTGGAAATGTAAAGTTGTAAAGTTTATTTGAATAATTTAAATGTCAATTTGATTGTTATTTATAATAATATTTTGTTATTTTAAAGGTTTTATTTTATTATATTTTGTGTTTCAAGACAGAATGTTACCGATGTTTAATGTGTTCACAGATGTAATTTGTACATAACGTAGGTAGGTGAAGGTTCTGGACTTGACCTAGTTTTGATCAGCTGATAGTGAGGTCATATACTAGGCATGTTTAGTAAGGAAGTTAATTCAATTTTTGTTTTTTATCAATTTGAATAAACTTTAAATGATTTCTATATGGAAAAAAGAAAATATTTTAAGAAATTTAAAAATTTTTGAAGTTAAAATTTTTTTTTTTGAAATTTTTCTTGACAAAAAAAAAATTATTTCTTATTTTGCGCCTGCCAGATAATGGATTTTGAAACTTTGATTATTTTACTGTTTGTATTATAATCGTGTTTATTATTATTGAATTATTTTATTGAATTGTATTGTTAGACTCTAGGTGATCACATGTTAGGCTAAGGATGTTATTATTTTTAAGAAACGTTCAATTGACTTATTTTAAATAACAGAAAAATTAATGGAGAGAATTATTCAATTTAGGTAACGGATTTGTAGTTTGATTTTAAAAAGAGGCAATTGTTGATTTTAACTTAGAAAAATTTTGCAGAAATGTTTCAATGTTCATAATACATAGTATGAGTGTGTGTTTGAGCCCAGTATCTGCTAAAGGCAGCCCAGCTTGCATATAAGGGGAAACATATTGGTGGAGGATCTGGCATGATCTAAGCCAGGGATTGAGGATTTTTGGGGGTAGCATGATAGAAGGTGAGGTGCGCTGTGGTGCGTATCTGTTCGATTTTTCGGTGTTGGGATCTCGCACAGAGAAGTCTAGTGATCTCGTTCAGATGCGTCCATAGTCGCCAAGCCAGGGGGGGTCGTGTACCCATGAAGTGTAAGATCTATAAGGGGGTTGTTGGCACCAGTTCCTCACCGGTCCTCTTAGGGGTTTTATCAATGAGATTTCTTCTTGTTTGGACAGAAGATCTCTCATTGAGGGGGTATTGTAACGGTCCAAATTTATGGGTATTTTTATTTATTTCATTTTTTGGGGTTTTATAAAAAGTATTGTGTAAAATTTTATTTCTCAACGGTGACCAGAACACGTGGTGAATGGAACAGTTTATAACAAAGGAAAAATACGTCGTATGCATTGTGTAATCAGTACCGAGGTATGCAGCAAGCCTCAGTTCCAAGAACTTTGTTTGAATGTGACAGCGCGCACGCACGCGTCAAGTGAGTATACGCTCGGGGTGACGCTACTTCAAAAACCAACATGGTCAGGGAACCAATTTTATGCAGTTTCATTCACCATGAGGCCGGATATGAAAACTTAAGGTCCTCCCATCTCGTGACGTTAGCCAGTGCCTCACCAATATCGTATACTGTCGTCACCCCAACAACTACATGGATTGCATGGGATGAAACTACTGCGACGAAAACCAGAGGCAGTGATTTCCACCAAAAGTATGAGATCACATTAGCGGCATCTTCTACGTTTTCCTTCCCAGTTCGTTAACTGATTGTTCCGGCGCCGGACCGAGCAAAGGGGGCTCTTTCCAAAATTTCTTATGGTACCAGAAAAAAGTGAAATAAGAGTAAAAAATCATGTGACCGCGGTTGATTAAAAAGTGGGGAACATATTTATATAACTTTCGGACACCAAAAAATAAATCTAAAAAAATAATAACGAGTGCGCGCGAAAACCACGTTGCCGGCGGTGAAGGTTACGACAAATGTTTAAAAGTTATGGGGTATTAAAAATGATTTGGGGTTTTAAAAATAAATTTCATGTATGTGTGAGTGTGAAAAATTGCAGGCTGGGCTCTGTCTGTGTTTATAATGAAGTGTGATCAGTAAGGTAAGATTTTAGAATAAGTTAACCTGTAACAGACGACCGAGTGAAGAAATTGAAAAAAATGTAAATTAATCTGCATAAACATACATAACTGTTTTTGGATGAAATTGTCAATGATTTTAACAAATTAAAATATCATTTCTCTTCATAAAAAATGTATTGTGTAAATCATTCACACAACCTTAAAAATTACGCTTGTACCCTAACGTTCGTATGACGCAACCCTGGACCCGAGAACACCGATTGACGGTAAGTGGAAGTTTAATCAATTTTGTTTTGTATTTTATTATGTGGTTGATAAGTAAGATCTCAATTGCAATATCCACTTAATCACTAAGGTCATGTTTGCTTGATAGAGAATATTATTTTGTAATAATTGTGTGATTAACAGCAAGTGTGAATCCCATGATACTTATGTTTTCTTTTTCTGTGTTTTTTAAGGAGTTTTGCATATGAATCGATGAAAGACAGAACACCAGTGATTCTTACAAAAGCAATTGACCATTTAACACGGAACAAAGGAGAAATTGCCTTTGAGTATGGTGAGGTAAGGCTCATGTTTTTACCGTCTCATAGATATAACCTTTTCTATCATGTGAAGTAGATTTGTATAGAATAACACCAGTCCTGTCCTCTTAGCCTCGTGTTCTGATGCTCAACGTAGTTCACACTCATTTCCTACTCTCTGTTTTCTCAAACCCATTCATCTTGCTCTTCTACTCTCATCATCTTGTTGATAGTGTCAAACACTGGCGTTTTAATCATTGTGCGATGTTCTGTCATGAGACAGTTCGCAGATATCACCGTCATACTTACCTGTGTAGGCCTGTTCTTTTCATGTGATACCCTCAGATTGTATGTCACCCAGATGCTTCAGTCTCCTTCTCTAGTTCTTCTTCTTTCCTTCTCAAAAACTGTTAATAGTATTCAATTTTCCCTCAGGATATATTCAATCCATTTGCTGTAAACTCTCGGAATGTTCTTCTGCTCACCTTGACTCTTTTGAGCATCTCTTCATTGCTTATGAAGAGTTTCCAGAAGATCCTCTTCTCCTCCTCCCCTCTTCCCCTTTCCCTTCCAATCACCTCTTTTCAGTTTAAGCTAACAGCATGTTCAATTTGCAGAGTGTGTGGTTTTGAGGTTATGAATTAAAATACATAAGTTTTAGATTACTCTATTTCTAGACCCACGAAATGTTACTTTTACAATTTCTGGTAAGTCATGAGTAACTGGAACTACTTTAAATGTTATAAAAAAAAGTAACACATCTTGTTTCCATAGTATCCCGTGGTCGAAGAAAAAGGTAAAGGGTAGGCATGGAAAAAAGGGTTGATGGAAGTAGGATTTACCTGCTTATTATGGTTATAAAAAATTGTAGGTCAGGGGAGGGTGTGAATCAAGCTCCTGGTTGATTAAATTGCTAAGATGTGGCAATGTGTTGTAAATCGCTGCCACCATAACCATAACCTCTACTCTAGCATAAGTTGAACGTGACTGATTTGGCACGTGACCATCTTGGACGCTGAGAGCACACACTTAAGCTTTCAACAGGGTGTGCGTATCAATCTTTGGACGTGACAGTCGAGATCCATCATTTGTAAACATCATGTGTCCCAAAATATCAGACATAAAGAATGTATAAATATGTGTGAACGTATACTCAAGAATGGGAATAGAAATTTGATAAGATTGTCTCTATATGCTCATTTTTTGGAGATGATCTGGTTGTCATTGCTAATGATAAATACGATGCTTCATTTATGACGAGAGAGCTAGTGAATAGATATACAAGGTGGGGTTAAAATTAATTTGCAGAGTACTTATGTGTAAGGGAAAAAGTGAGTAACATCATGCTAGACGATGGAATTATAAGATGCTGCCATGAATATAAACATATGGGGAGCATAATTAGTCAAGATGGCACTCCCGAAAAGGTATTAACTGTAGACTCAGTCAAGGACAAATGACTATCCAAAAGATAAACTCTTTGCTTAGGCCATCAAGAATTGGAATGATTGTTAAAATTAATTTATATAGAACAGTTGTTGATAAACAATGGGTATCCTCCACACCTTGTAAATGCAATCAAAAGCTCGTATCACACGACAAGAATAGTAATAAACACAGTTAATAAGAGAGCGGATGAGATAAAAATTAACCAAGGAGTGAGGCAGGGATGTAGCTTGTCTCCCACTCTTTTCAATATATATATATTGGCGGTGTTCTTAAAAAATGGCAATCAAAGGAATATCCTGGAGTCCAGCTAGACCGTCATACTTACCTGAGTACGTTACTATTTGCTGACGATAAAATAATAATACAAGAGTGAAGATAAATTACAACTGGCAGTGCACTGACTGAATCAAATATGTCCAGAATATAATCTTAAAATTTCCTTGCATAAGACGAAATTTATGGCTTTCCAAGGCAAGTATCCCGTTAGGTCAAAAATAATTGTCAACAATAAGCCAATTGAACAAGTATCAAATTTTACATACTTGGGCAGCGACACAAGCTACAATTATGACAATGACATGGAAAATAAAATAAATAGGTTCCTGCCAATATATGGCACAATAAATAGAACATTAAATAACAAAACACGAAAAGACACAAGTATAAAATTTTATAAAAACGATGGCTGTACCTGTACTTATGTATGGGAGTGAAAGTTGGATAAATACCAAAAAGGAGACAGCAAAATACAAGGAGCAGAAATGAGATTTTTGAACGGGTCAAAGGCTACACAAGAAGAGATTTAGTAAGAAATGAAGATGTGCGAAATGAACTAAATGTGTGCAATAAATGAAAAAATAAAGAAAGATGGAAACAACGCGTAAATAGAATGGGAAATGGGAGAATACTCAAAAAAATACTTATCTACAACCCAAGAGGGAAAAGCGATATAGGAACACCACGAAAACAGTGGTCGTAAGTTTGTGAGGACGGAACAGGCAAATGCCTAATCCTTATAGTGCAGAAGAAGAACAGTTGGGCACCCAACTTCAATATAGGCATTGAAGTGTTGTCAGATGACAAAAAAAAAGGAATAAAGAAAAATTGGCAACTGTTGAAATGGATTTTTTGAAAAAGTCATATGTCCTGGCTGGACCATGTAAGAAATAGAGTAATACGGGAGCAAGCAAATGTCAAAGAAAGTATTGATAATTGAACAACATAGGTTAATGTGATGTGGACACGTTTTGCGAATGAGCAACAAGAAATGCCATGAAATGTTACTAGAATATCACCCGTTCAATTGCAGGAAAAAGGTAGGCCTCGGAGTCAGGATGTGGAGGTGGATATGAGGAGCAGGAATTTCCAGGAGATGGACTGGAAAAACAGAAATTACTGGCAGTTGAGATGCAGGGTGCGATGAATGTCATTGGCATCCCACAATATATGAAGAATGTTTCTATCATTTCCTCAGTTATTGTTTCCTCTTCATAGTATTCCTGTACCTTCTGTTATCCATTCATCACCATCATTTCCCAAGCATTAGACCCATGGAGTGTTGTGCCATTTAGCTGTAGTATAGCTCCATGCCACACCATCACTAGTGAGAATTAGTGTGCATTATTCAGACGAGTGCATGGTGGGGAGCAAGTGCCGAGTGTATTCATATATAAATGTCATGTTACTGATGGGATCCTCCTGTCTCGGTCAAACTGTTGTAATTTCCTGTAGTAAGTAGACTCTGGCTTATCATACAATATGTGTTAAGCATATTTTTTTTCTATACTTAATAAAAATCTATTTGCTTTAGGAAGTTCGTGAAGAGTTGAAAGTAATTATTGGAAGATTGTCACAGTTAAAAAATGAACTTCAGACGAACAAACCGTTTACAAAATTGACATACGGCAGCGAAGCAGATGAATGGAACAAAATTCTGGAAGAGAAGACGGTTGATGGTTGCACCCCGACATGGTTTCTGACCGACTGGATGTACGCAGAGTGCTATTTCTATCGCAGGATGTATGAAGCGTTTCTAGAAAGGTACGGTGACCTATATGACCAACTTGACATCAGTATCGGAGTCTAATTAATGCGTATTGATCATTGTAGATCTGGTGTTGACCTTTCTTAATTGTATAATCAAGGTCCCACTCCCATGTCCCTTTGTGTCTCCCTTCTTTGTGCATTTTCTTGACCTGCCTGCTTTCCTTCTGACTTTGGTTTGACAAGTCAAACTTGTTGTTATGGGATTTGTTCAATTTCTTCTTCTTTGTCCATCAGCAAATAGGCGAATCGCCCATTTCAGTCCGAAAAGAAATCCATCTACTTTACCTGTGCTTCCTGGGTCTTCGTATAGTTCTTCGTGTAGTCAATAAGCTTGTGTTACTAAACTCTTTCAGTATAATTTGTTCAATGTTCTCATACCAAATATCAACCATGGAGTAGTCATGCAGGTTGTGGTGAGAATGATAATGTGGGATAGAGTAAGGCAGAAGGGGAGGGGAGGGCTACTATCACTAAGGATCTACAAATGAGAGTATTCGCACCCGCCGTCTTTGTTCCGAGACCGACATAATATTATGGTGACGCTTGTGTATACATGGGATGCAGTATAAGTTTGTTTTCGATATTACATAAACTATTATAGTTTTTCGTGCCAAAAATATAATTTCAAAGTGTGAAATTATCAGTGAAGCATATTAATTTTAATTATATATGCACAAAAAGATATAGACGCTGGTGGCTGCACTTTACAAGTTAGTGCGCGAGGTTATCTCTGGAATTGTGTACATACGGTAATTGTTTTATTAATTTCTGACGAAAAATGAATAATTTGTGTAAAATGCAGGTTGTAATATTACGAACATTATTCTTTACAGTATATTGTGAAAGCAACAATGTCTGGAGAATTCAAAAATAATTCATTGAGTGGAGAAAAAAAAGAGGTTAGTATTCTCGTAATCAAATAAATTTTCAAATCAATAATCAAATCAAATGGCATGATATTTTCAAATTTTTCAGTTTCATCCCTGACGTTGCTGATTATTTGGAGAAAAACAATATTGATTGAGAATTCCAGAATTATAAATGGTCTGAATGACAGTTTTTACATCACGTTTTAAATAATATTAATTGCAACAATTTGCAAAAATACATATTTATTTATTAAAATATACATGTAATTAATTTATAAATCATGTGCTACAATGCTAAACATTTTGCTTTTTTAATAAATTCGGTCTTGGGCAAATTATCGTTGGAAAGAAACTCTAAGCATTCAGAACATGCATGCTTTTTTACGACTTGAGTGGTACTTCCCGCAATGTAAAATGTCGAGTTAGCATTGTACACATTTGCATGTTCGAATATACCACACAAATTATCAAATGATAACGTTTGTATACTGGATTCAGGTTGGGACAAAACAGTTGCATCTGACGAAACTGACATATTACTCTCAACGCGAGAGACTGATTGTAACCTTGTTTTCACTGACAAGATGAGATGATTATTATACATATTCATGTGTACATAAATCAAATTAGTACACTAAGGTTATAACCCTGATATGTAAAAATATTAATATTTACATTAAATAATGTAACGCACAGTGTGCTTACATTGCTGCCGCCATATTAAATTTAAAAGTCTCGGAGCAAAGATGGCGGGTGCGAATACCTATTCCTATAGAGCTCTACTATCACGTTTAAAAGTATTAGCCTGTTCTTATTGCCCACAGAAAAGTGCACATATTGTTTCTTTTAACAAGCTCCTTCATGATGGCCGAAATCATTTCTATAGGATTAAAGTCGAAGTAGTAAGTTGGAAGTTGTAAAGTGATTCCATGTTTTACCAAATTAGTGTCTACTTTAAAAATTTTCTGTGCAGGTTTATAGTGTTTAATTAAGTTGCACATATCTCAAACTTTTAACATAAATGCACTACAAATGTCATATGTTACTAACAAGTTAATCTGTTTGTCTTTTTTTTAATTTATTTGTATATTATGGTTACATATATTGTATATTATTATTACACTTTTGTATTCCAAGTTCATAATAAGCAGCCTTTTGTAATAATGTTTCTAGCTAATGTTGTAGTGATAGGTTCCTTGTCTTATTCTTTTTCCATCAGGTAATAGACAAATCACCTCATCTGATCCCAAAGGAAATGCATCCACTGCATCAAAGCTCCCTAGCATGTGTTTGTCGAATGGGCTTGTACTGCCAAACTTCCGTAGGCAACCTGTCATCTGGCATCCTAATCTCTCTTGTTTTCTGCAATATGATGGGGGATATTAAAACTTTTCTACTCTATGAATATCTTCGTTGCAGAGGAAGTTCGTAACCATTATTTCCATCTGATTTGTTCCTTTATAACTTTTGGGTATGATCAGTATCCTCTAAGAACATTACCAGTGTCCTGTAGAGTAAGATCAGTGGTAGGAGTACTACCTTTGAGCATCTCGTCCAGCTTTGGGTTTTATTTGGAGACCAACCTCCTAGGTTTTTCCATCCTTAGTGCCATTGGGAAACCTTCCTCTTCTACATGTTCCTTGGTTATTGGAGGGTTTCAGGCCATTTTTGGTATTGCCTATCCCTGGTTTTGAAACTGGCCCTAACCGATGAAAAAAAATTTTGTCCATCTGTACTATATAGTGCCGTTCTCAGTATTGTCATATTTTTCTTATATAATGAACTCATAAGTACTGATGTCATATTTTCTACTAAAGTTTCCTGTTGCCTTCAGCACATTCCAACAAAATCCTGTTTGGTAAATAATGTGCCTCAGACTGAATACACTGCACCTAATTCATTCTTTTAAAACTTTTAAAATGTCTTTTAATGTTGGTCTTTCCCCCTTCTGCCATGTGATATTTGTGAATAAGTCAACAGAAAGTCACCTGCCAAAATTGTCTAAATTGGTGTGCATTTTCTTTAGGATGTTTTTTATGGGGAGCTGAAAGATTTTATATCTCTTGTACACGCTGCTGTTTCTGTAATAATTCTGAAAAAATCTTAGAGACATATCATACGTCGAGCTGCTTTCACAGCAGCAGCTTTGCTACCGAGCTAGGAATTTGCTGACATGTGCCATTCCACTTCAGGCATCACTCTAATACGACACGTTTAAAATACATTAAACACAGTTTCGGTATGACTTGACTGTCTCTCACACGGTATTTCTTGTAGTGAATAAGAAAACTCACTTTACCAAAATATTCAATAAATTACACTGACATATAATGTACGAATGCTCAATCGAATATGGACATAAAATCACAACTAAATGCGTCTTCTGAATGTCTTAATAATGTTTTCAGAACCAGTAGTACCCCACCAACACAAGCACACACCATCATTCAGTAGACCCCCCGCTCCTTAGGCGTCTCGGTAGCAAAGCTGGAATGTGTACAGTTCCTATTTCTGTAACTTTCTTCCTGATATTTCTTTCTCCGTAACTTTTTTCTCATTTTTCCTTATCTTCCAATTTCACAAACTTATTCTTGTAAAAATAATAAATTCACTATGCTTTATAAGCCTTAATTTAACACATGCAATTGGTTTAGAAATAGGCTTACATTAAGTTATTGTGGAATGTTTCTAAAATTTTTAATAACTGGGGGGGGATTGATCCCCTGATCCCACCCCTATAGTAATGCCACTGATTCCCAGAATAATATTATTTCCTCATCTCTTTTCTTTTTTTTTGGATTTTGCAGCTGCTCTTTCTAAAAATCCATGCTGGGATGCTATTAGTGCTTTTCTGTGTTCTTTTCCAGTGGTCATGTCTTAATAAGTTATTACACTTTTTACTATATTATACTGTTTGTTTTTTTATTATTGTTGTGATATGATATAATTATCCTATTCTTGATCAACACAATTCACCTTTAAACAAGGAAAACATAGTGTGCATCACAGTTGTGATTCTCCACGTGGTTTTATTTTCAATTTGCATCAGTTTACATTTTCTTTGAAGCTGTATTGCAGCCTTCATGTCTACTAGACAATGCAGCAAGTTCCAAATAGTTTAACGCTGCTGGACATTACAGTGGTAATGAAAAATGCGAAATAGCCGCGTTTACACCGGAGTTGAAAACACATGTTGTGAACAAATGATGACAACATTTCAAAAAACGGTAGTAATTTGTTTTAAACATCTTGTGTTGTCAACAGATCTTCCATGTTTAAAACACAAATTTTGGTAAAGATCAAAGAAAGGTGTAAACATTTTGTTGTAAACTTGTGTTGCAGTGCCTCTACGGGGCTGGAAACATTTCTTGCACTGGAATAGCTAGTCAGCAATTAGTGTCCTGTTTGACAATTTTATGTCCTATCATTACAATCAAGTACTCAAAATTGCAGCTGGCCATTCTCAGAAAATTTTTAAAACTACCATCAGATCTCAATTTACCTGACAAAGAATCAATGTCATCTCTATTTAAATCCTCCAAAAGCTCACTTCCACTATACTTAGCTATCGCTTTTAATAACGGTCTGATCCAGTATCTCCTTATTGTCTGTTGTTTCGTCAAAATCACACAAGCAGCTGCAGCAAGTACAACATCCTCCACATTCGTCATCTTGAAGTGAAACTGAAGGAAGACTGAAGCGAGGTCAGGTCAGGTTTGAGTTCATGCGTGTAAATGTTGCAAACAAAAATAAAGACTAACTAGTACTTTGGTTTTCAGTATTTGTTGTCAACATATAAGTTGACAACACAAAAATTGCAAACATTTCTTCACAATGGTCGGTGTAAACTTGGCTTAATGATATTATATAACAAAAAGATATAATTTAACAAAAAGTTGTGTGCATACAGTAACACGTAATTGGAGTAATTTAATGGAAATATGCTTGATAGTAAAGTGTACAGAGCGTAAAGATTTCTGTAAGATTACTTTATAGAGCATCTATCTCTGCTAGTGATAATATGACCTAAATGAGTCGTTGACAATTCTATTCAGCAGCATGATGCAATTGTTAACAACAAGAAGATTTATGTCACACTGTTATAAAAAACAACAGTGAACTAAAAACCTACAGTCACAATATTGTAATACGTGGCACTCTAAGCACATGTGTACCAACAAATAAACATTTGTAGTAATGCAAATGATTAAAAAATTGCATCAGTTTCAGCATAACCGTCAAATGTAAATTTTTATGACTTAATAGCAGGTGGCTTTTGTCATTAACATTGATTAAAATTAATCCAATAACATTGGGGGGGGGGTGTATTTTTTTCACTTCATTAATTCATGTTTGTTTATTGTTTATGATCTGCTGGTGCTAATATCCTTTGACGTCAGTATATTTTTTTTTCATTTGGCATCATTTCTTAGAATTCCCTATTGTATTATATTTATAGCAGACTTACCTGAGTGTCGCCTTGGACTGTAGATAAAATGTGATCATTGTCTCTCTTGTACTGACTTATATGGTGTACTCCTCAAAGTCTTATTCTGGAAGTACTGTTATTTGAAGTGCAAATATTTTCAATTATCTATTTCAATATATAACAGCTGCAGTAAATTCTTTAATATAACAAATGCGTAATATTCCACTTAACTAACACATTGAAAACAAAATGGCAATAGATAGTGGATAAAAATTTAAAAAATGCCAATAAAATAGAAAATAAAATAAACAAAAGACTTGACAAAGTAGATATAAAGTAAACCTGCATCTAAAAACAAATTTGATCATGTTAATACAGAATTCAGAACATTTACTTACTAGAGAAACCAGCAGATCAAAGATGTGCAGCACTACTATACTATCACTCTTTGCCCCAAAGTCGGTTCTATAAACATTTATAGATCACACTACCCCTTCAAAAAGTGCTGTTGTTGTTCCTATGGCTATGCATGGAAAATTATTCCATCTTGCTTTTGGCGTTCTAATAAAGTCCTGCTAGGTTGACCTTTTGTTGATACGCAGGCTTGAGTCCACTGAGGTGCAGGAGGTGGTCAGCATCCATAGTAGAATTTGGGGTGTGGCAAATGGTACATTTGCTTGACTGGTAGATTTTCATTCATACAAGACCTGCAAGATGTGCTGCAAGACAAACATGACCTGTTGTTAGTCTGAAAGTTGCCACAGCTTCCTTCCTGGGTTTTGTTTACCTTCTTGATTTCCCATTGTTCAGAAACATTTTCCTATTTTTTCCATTCAACAAATGGTGCCAATCTTCCATTGTGTTATGTTTATAGCTCTTTAAGGGCTGTTGGTTGAGGATGCTGATTGCAGCTACAGCGAGCCTTCTGCTGCAGTGTGAGGTCCAGATGTACGGAGCAGCAACTTGACATGGTCTGGTGGTTGCAGTGTCCGGGTGAACCCAATGACTGCCTGATGTCTGCTTGTTACCATGATTAGCGATCGCACGCTATGCAGGACTGGAACCTCCATTTATTTATTTTTAGATGATGGGATTGGATGATGTATGTTTATTTGGACCCTCAGACCTCAAAAAGACCTGCAACAACAGAATGGGGTAGACCTCAGAAACCTTTCGATTGAGAGGTAGGAATTGCCCACCCGCAACGGGCAGGGCGCCTCCAACTGCTCAGGAAAAGTCGCTAAGGGCTGCTAAGTGGCAATAGTGAGGCACGTGAGATAACAGAGAAGAAGGAAGCGCCCACCAGAGGTGGCACTGGGGACACCAAGCACAGCCCCTCCCTCAGTCTGTCATCGGACGCTGGCACGGACAAGATATAGATGGAAGGAATGGGAGGCGAAATTTCACAAGGTCGTTGGGATGGGACAGATGGTCGGTAAATGGGGCATTTGTGGCAACTAGGTGGTGGGCCAACGTCTGTGTTAAAACGACAGAGGTTTGGATGGGTGGAGACAGAGGCTCGGGTATAGAGGTTAAAGGCTAGGGACAGAACGAATTCGGTGAGAGAAGAAACCTTCAACCCTCACATGATAGCATCATTTCTGACAAACCAGGGAGAGTTGGAGATGTAGCGGAGGGTCCCGGATTGAAAGGCTTCCAAATGGGCGACAACAGTTTGTGTAGTTATAGATTAATAAGAATTACCATATTTAAATTTTTTAATAAATTCTGATCCACTTACCTTGCCAGCCCAGGTCCGTCACACGAACAGTGAAATACAAGCGAGACTTGGGGTTATGTGTCGTAATAATTACTCTCATTTTTGGTTAACTATTTCAACTTCATTTTATTATTCTTTTTTATGAATCAATTAAAACATGCTTTCTCATTTTACATTCTCTGATCTTTCAAATGAACAAAATTAAATATTGAGGTAGCAACCCCCATCTGACCAAAACTACAAACACATTGAAATACAAAACCACAAGTATCCTTAATTTATATACTTAAATACTTAAATTATTTATTTACCTAATAAAAGAAAAACAACCCAGCTTGCTCACTCTCACACTCATACAGTTTAAATCCCCATTTATTTTATTTAGAGCACTTTGAATGAAATTATTTATATATTGAAATTGGTCGTTGGTTACTTAACCTGTAACGTTAAAAAATAAGCCAAAATATAAAATAAATAAAACCACTACCAGGACTTACCTGTTGCAGAAATTTCATCAGAAGCCCAGAGTCGCCACCTATATCTTTGAAGGACAGATATGGAGACCTTTACACTTTACCTTAATAAAACGGACAATTTAGCAATCTGACCCCACCCAATTAATAATTCAGAAGATTCCGGAACGTTAGACGAATTTTTTCAACACAGAAATGAGACCGTGGTAATGACGAAATAACTTAGACTAACACATAATTACAGTGAAGCAAATAGTTTTAATTACTGTTAAGACGGATCAAAATCATTATGACACAAAACATGAGAGAAACAAATTCTGAAATAGATACATATATGCCTTACATTTAGATTTTTCTTACCCTATACAGGTCAGCCCAGCTGCTCACACGCACATTCACACGATTTAGAACCATTTAATTGAAACCCCCCATTTTACTTTAAAACTGTATTTATCTCGAGACACCACCCGGGTACACGTTGCTTCATTCGTTAGTTCGCGTCACTTTGAATAATTTGCCCGCAGTTCACTGCACTTCTCCCGGATAACCTCCTTATTTCCTTGGGTCCCGGTCGGTAGTACGTCGGTATTACACTGAGTTATTCATATTTAGAAAGTTTCGACCGACCGGGGCCCCGCGGCTCACTAATTACGTCTACACGCTGTTGTACAATCTGCTGGACTGCTTAGCGTCTCTGCCTAATGTCGACTGGAACGATAATGTAACAGGTACATCTTGCTTTCTCTGGCGGGAAATGGTGGTTCACTGCCACTATGTTTTCGTCGCTCAAGCCTCCGTTGTTGTGAGGTAACCACTTTATCCATGGAATAGCAGAGTTATATTCTGGATACCAAAATACGATATTGGCTTTGGCTCTGCTGATGTCATTAATAGTAGGCGGGGCTTTAACAGTATTTCCGGATGGTCTTTGAGAAGACGATGAATACTCTTGCACTCTGGCCATCTTGAGTTTTAGTCAAGAGTGTCACTTGTGCTCGTGGTCGTACAGTTGCGTATGGGCGATGCCACACAAGTACGGATTTCTGAGAATTTTGAAGGAGGTAAATTCTTTGCTCACCGCGTTACACAATAACAACTGCGTATCGCTTTGTTACCACTGTTTCTTAACATTGTTCTGTTACACGGAAAATAACGTTGCACAATAATTTTCATAACTTTTGACAAGCCCGCCCAAAATGAAAGAAATAAAAGATATAAATGCCCCATACTGTTAAAAATAAAAACACCCAAAATTGACCCGCTACAATACCCCCTCGATGAGAATTCTGCTGTTCACAACAGAAGAAATCTCATCAACAAACCCCGAAAAGGACCGGTGAGGAACTGGTGCCAACAACCCCCTGGTTCTTAATCTCATGGGTACACGACCCCCCTGGCTCAGCGACTATGGACTCATCTGAACGAGATCACTGGACTTCCCCGTAAGAGATCCCAACACCGAGAAATCGAACAGACTCGTACCACAGAGCACCTCACCTTCTAACATGCTACCCCCCAAAATCCTCAATCCCTGGCTCAGAGTATGCCAGATCCTCCACCGATATGTTTCCCCTTTTATGAAAGCTGGGCTGCCTTTAGCAAATACTGGGCTCACACACACTCACATTCCATGTTCACATACCACATAATAAAATTGAAAAATTATCTTTTAAAATTTATAACAAATTTAAAAAATTCAAAATAATATTTTATCAAAAAAATTCTCTTCATTTTTTTTTTCTTTTAAAATGACTTAAATTAAGCGTTTCTTCTACTTGAACAAATCCTTAACCTAACATGTCTTAGTCTAACGATACAGTGCAGTACAAGAAATCAGTAAACTAAACATGGTAAATACACACATAATAAAACAATCACTACCTAAAATATGCATTCGCTGGCAGGCGAAAAATCATTTTTTTTTTTTTTTTTAATTCCCAAAAATTTTAAAATTCAAAAAAATTTAAATTTATTTAAAGGTTTCCCTCATATGCAAAATTATCTAAATATTGGTTTGAATTAATTAAACAAACAAATTAAAATTGACTTCCTACTATATAAGCTTAGTAGGTGTATGACCTCATCAGCTGATCGAAACTAGGTCAAGTCCAAAACCCTTGACCTACATATGTTATGCACAATTTCTATCTAAAACACATTTGACATCTGTAATATCCTACCTTGAAATACAAAACAATAAAATAAAACATTCAAAATAAACACAATATTAATATAAATAATCAGCAAGTTGACATTTAAATTATTTAAAATAAACAATTCTTAACTTGATATTATTTTCAATTCTACCCAAAGTTTGTCACTGGCTTAAAAAATGAAAATTTTATATCTTTATCATAATTCTCTCTCTTTATTTAACAATTTCACTTTATTCTACTATGGGTGATTTAAATTATTTATTCTCATTGACTGTACTACTAGATCTGTATACATATATAATCTTTCTCCCTCTGACTCTAATATTCATCAACTTCAGCTACCATGACACCCATCCCTATTTAAAATATCTATCCCAAAACACTCTAAACCCCAACTTATCATTGAACTCAATTCGCCGCCTTCTATACATATATAAAAAATACTCTCTAACCCTTTGTACATAGGATATGTGTTTCCCTCCCCAAAGCTCATTCCCTTATGTTGGTTCCTGGACCCCCCCTAGGTAACCCTTTCCGGCGCCAATCGGTCCTAATCCCGTCCCAACCCTTGTTGCGGACTCCCCAAATACACTACCCCCTAATACAAAATTGCCATCCCCAAAAAATCTCAAGCTCATTGCCTTACTACAAATACAACAAAATAACCTCATTAATTATAAACATAAATATATCCCTCAAAACTCCACATAAATTCTCCACAACCACTGTGTCAATATCAACATTTCACAAAATTCTGTTACATTACATTAACTCAAAAACAACATTACATCATATTCATCTCTACTATTTCAAATTCAACTTTGATTTTAACTTGGACAGATATATGTGTCCCATAAATTACGCATCACCCAAAAAACTATCTCTTATTATCTTGCATAAATTGTTACTTTATTTCTCCTTATCATTATTGTTGTTATTACTCCAAAACATCTGTAATACATTAGAAACATTATTGAACATTAATTACTTAAAACATTTACAAACCAATATACCAGTGACATGTTATTGCTGATCAGCTGATATCCTAACATCATGAAAACACACCTCAAATTTGAACAACTTACATGGAATATACATATTTATTTATCATCACTCCTCACCTTCTTGTTTCCCATTTTTCTGATTCTGGTCATTTATGTTAACCTGCCAGACGATTTAATTATTGGCTTAGAAAAAAATACACACACATAATGAAGACACGTACTGTTACCAATGCTTATATCTAACGTACAACGATAAGATAATACACTTAAAATTATAGCATGTAATGAACACCTCATACTAAATATCTAAGCATCTAGTTAATTGAACAGAGCACAAGCAGTTTTATTTGATCAAAATCGGAATAAAAAATGTTATGTTATAAAATTTACATTCGTGACTCCTTTGAGTCACCTCCCAGCCACACACACTATTTCAAATTATGTCAGACTGTGGCGCCTTTTCGCTTCGGCAAAGACTGTATATTTTGGAGCAGGTTTTGCCTCTCCGTGTCTCTGCTTCCGCTATTAAGTTTCAAACGTTACGAACATCATCATGTTCTTGTTATAATTATACACCCTTAAGGCGGGTCTACCACCTGTCTTGCTACCCCCACGCGGGCAGAGTGGCAGCCGCTGTTTCATAGTTCCGGAGACTTCCCCTAATTGTCTCCCCCCAATTAATTTCAAATCTGTACCAATTTCAAGTCAGCTATGGTCAAGGGACTTGATATGACCATAGCTGGCCACTAGCCAAAACCACGGTTAGTGCTGGTAAGGCAGTAACCGCCCGAAAAGTCGGGGAAATCTAAACTTCATTTGACTGAAGTCTAATATAGGTGTGATGGAGATGTTAATTCAATAATGAGATTATTTGAAATAATTTTGTTCAATAAAAAAGGATAATTAAAAAATGTTAATCACAACTGAAAGATATATAATGATTTTTAATAATGAATTTTGAAAATTTTAAGAAAGTTAAATGGTAGAAAATTATGAATGAGAGAAATGATTATGGATGGAAATACTATATTATAATGTATATACAAATTTTATTAGTTAGTTATTAAGTGGCTATTGCGGGGGTGGCCTGTGCTCTCGCAAATAGCGAAATGGGTTGGGGGTAACAGAGAGTGTTACCCCCATCGGAGGCCAAAATGGCGATAAATGTGCGGCACACCTTATCCGTGTAAATTAAAGTTTACACACTGCCAAACGACCGTGTCGCACATAACGAGATTGATGTGTAACAGGCAGTCAAATGAAGTTTAGATTTCCCCGACTTTTCGGGCGGTTACTGTCTTACCAGCACTAACCGTGGTTTTGGCTAGCGGTTAGCTATGGTCATATCAAGTCCCTTGACCATAGCTGACTTGAAATTGGTATATATTTGAAATTCATTGGGGGGAGACAATTAGGGGAAATCTCTGGAACTATGAAACAGCGGCTGCCACTCTGCCCGCTTGGGGGTAGCAAGACAGATGGTAGACCCGCCTTAAGGGTGTATAATTATAACAAGAACATGATGATGTTCGTAACGTTTTAAACTTAATAGCGGAAGCAAAGACACGGAGAGGTAAAACCTGCTCCAAAATACACCGTCTCTGTCGAAGCGAAAAGGCGCCACAGTCTTACATAATTTGAAATAGTGTGTGTGGCTGGGAGGTGACGCAAAGGAGTCACGAATGTAAATTTTATAACATAACATTTTTTTTATTCAAAGTTTGATCAAATAAAACTGCTTGTGCTCTGTTCAGGTAACTAGCTGCTTAGATATTTAAAAATAAGGTGTTCATTATTCGCTTCAAAGACGATGAATACTCTTGCACTCTGGCCATCTTGAGTTTTAGTCAAGAGCGTCACTTGTGCTCGTGGTCGTACAGTTGCGTATGGGCGATGCCACACAAGTCCGGATTTCTGAGAATTTTGAAGGAGGTAAATTCTTTGCTCGCCGCGTTACACAATAACAACTGCGTATCGCTTTGTTACCACTGTTTCTTAACATCGTTCTGTTACACGGAAAATAACATTGGACAATAATTTTCATAACTTTTGACAAGCCCGCCCAAAATGAAAGAAATAAAAGATATAAATGCCCCATACTGTAAAAAATTAAAAACACCCAAAATTGACCCGCTACAAACCATCGACATCTCTCATCACCACGGGCCGCACTACGTATATGTCCGAATATTTTGTCCATTCACCACATTTTTTAATTTTCTTTCTTCACTCCACTTACTTCATTCTGAGATATCGTTTCACTTATTAATGGCTGTTTGTCACTTTTTACAGTTAAAAGATTTCTTGGGGCCCACGAGTCTTAGCGTACGTCTGGCCAGACGTATATGGTTTTTTAGACTGCAGAGAGTTAGAACAAAGACTCCCCACTATTGCTTGTTGCTGAACAGGAATACACTGCCTTCATACTACGATTTTTCCGTCGTCTTACAATATGTCTGGATTGTCTATGAGCCACCTGGGCTAGTGTTGTTAAGCGGCGGCGATATAAGAGGCTTATTTGGGTGGAGCCTCTACTTGATTTCCGCCGTCTACAGAGCACGTGGCAAGGAAATGTGCCTCGCCATTTTTGTAGCGTCGGTTTAGATTTTTTGTGCGTAGAAACCGCGCCCCGTCGAGTGTATGCGCATATCATACGTGCCAAACGCTCAGTTTCCAAACAAGTGTCGCATTCTTCAACTACACTCCGCCTAGAAAGTTACGTTACGGTTCATTGTTTGAATACAACCTTTTACGTGGGACTTACAATGATGATACAGAACAAATTTAATAAAAAATAAAAACCCCCTTTTTTGACACATTACAAGTTGGGCTGAGTAATGCCTAAAAGGCGGGTGCTGTGTATGTTAGGATTACTCTGAGAAAGAGCAAATAGATGATGAGTTTAGTGCACACAGGCAGTGAACTCCGACAAGAGAGAAAGGTATATAGTTTGGCTTTGATGCCGCGGGCACATTGAAGACTGGGAGATGTGGGCTGCAAAGCTTAGGCCCAGCCAAGAGTGATGCCCATGTATTTTACAGACCATGTGATGTCCGGTGGCTGTCCAAGAGTCTTTTATACCTCAGCCCAGATGTTGGTTGCTGTGAGCCTATCAGAGGGCTGCCGGTGCTTGGTAGCTTGCTGTGAGCACTCCTGTGTTCTGGCTTATGTTTGCTGCAGCCTATCATATAGCTCACATCTTGGGATAAGCTCACTGCAATTACTCCAGGCCTACATAGGGAGCATATGTCTGACACTGTGGTCACATAACAAACACCAGTTTCAGAGATAAATATGCAGTCAATAATAATGTGCCTAATACGGTTAAGAATGTTTCTACAAACCATGTGGAAAATAAGTCATAATTGTTAAAACAAAAACCAAATACAGACTGCACAATAGATTTTGCATAAGAAGAAAAGCCTACATCAAGAATAACAGATTAATTATATTTGATATAGTGCTACACACAATAGCATTAATTGTTTGTGATATTAAATGTTAGTTTGTGAATTACAAAGTAATAATTTAACTTTTGTTTTCATTAAAAGTTCAGTAGCTGTTTGTATCATTCAGAATGGCTAAACTTGGAAAGTCACATCAGATGATGTGTCGGATGTGAAAGCAGTGGGTCTGTTTTAACAGCGTTTACCATACTTAATGCTATCTAGAAGTTGTATTATGGTATGTAATGATAAACAGTTACATAGATTTGGATTATTTATAAACTAATACTGTGGCAACAGCAAGGTGTGCATCTGCTCCCCGGTACCAGCCGAGAGAGTGCTGCGAACACCTGGCGGTGCGACACCTGATGCAGGGAGCCAATCAGGGATCAGCAGCCGAGACGTGACACCTGACGTGTTCAGAGCGAGCCAATCAGCGATCCCGGTTAGGGCATAAAAAGAGCGCCGCTAGAATTTTTTGGCACATTCCATTGCCACGCCATCGGACGCACTTCATCTCCTCTCCTTTCTCGGACGACATCGACGCAGAGCCAGCCGGAAGGAACAGCCGAAGAGTAGAACGAATGTTCTTGGCATTCTTCGCCCTGTAACGCACCAGCGATGGGTTTTGCTGGGGAGGCAGCCGACTCAACGCAACCGATGCCGAAAGAAGAGGAGGACTGCAGTACGCCACGAACAGCGGGCACAGCCACTGAACATCTCAGTGCAGCTCAGGCGGACAACCAACATCAGCGTTCTCGCCACATGGCCCTTTTTAGAGTCACAAAAAAAAACTAAGAGTTGTACGATTGGCGCCATTTGTGATGCGACAAACCTTTTGTCCGGTGACAAGTGGCGACAACAAAACAATTACTTCCTCTTAAATGTGTAGCATAAGGTGACTAGAGAGGTGACCTCCCTCCCTCCCTCCCTCCCTCCCACCCTCTCTCTCTCTCTCCCTCCCTCCCTCCCTCCCTCCAAATTCACTGTTAATGAGACCACAACAATCAAGCATCACATACCATAACATTCAAGTTTAGGACTCGGAAAATTTACTGAATAATGTCCTCTGTCAAAGAATACTGAATTAAATTGCAGTTTTCTCCCATGTGTGAATTTGAAGGGATGACATCTCTGACATTTATAACCTGTGAAAGCCTGAATTGGAAGATTATCAAAATTACATATTGGCTGTTTCTACCCCTCTTCACTCCTAAACAGCTGCTGATCACACTTCTTTATATAAAACAAAACTGTTCAACTATTTTTAGCATTATTATACATGTTACAATATTTTTATTAATGATAATGTGATGTATTTTTATACTTACACTTATTGTTTTATTAATGGTATCTATAATTCAATTTTTTATTTTTTATTGTATTCTTTTTTATATAGCCTAAAGGTACCATATGATGTTATTATTTATATTCTTAAAGCGATCGATTTCGGTCATAGACCATCGTCAGGTTATATAGGTACATCATATGGTACCTTTAGGCTATATAAAAAAAGAATACAATAAAAAATATTTTTATAACATATTAATTTGTTTTTACAGCAAAACTTTACATGCTTACGATCCATTCCAGTTTTTGAAGAATGAAACACTGGAACACGCATTTGAGCCAATGAAGGAAGTGATGGCTAAATACGTCTTAATTCTGATTCATTATTGTAGTGAAGAACCTCAGGCATTGGAAAATGCTCTAATTAAACTTT
This sequence comes from Magicicada septendecula, assembly GCA_034769895.1. NCBI lineage: Eukaryota > Metazoa > Arthropoda > Insecta > Hemiptera > Cicadidae > Magicicada > Magicicada septendecula. Next base: position 481,596,477 of record CM068371.1, on the reverse strand, counting down.
TGAAGGTATGTTTATATATTTTTTTCTTTTACTAAATTCAGAGCTTACAATTGTGTTTTCCAGTTTTATAAAAAAAGTATCTAGTTTACCAAAGTAAGGGGTGGAATGTATATTGGAGGTTCTGTGAAGTGATGTGATTGTTTATTCTAAAGTAATGGGAACAACTTAATTTACACCAACTACATCATTTCAAGTAATAATAATAATATTTTGTATTGTATACAGCGCCTTATGTTTTAATATTAACTTAGTAGAAACTTTTCACATGTCGTGTGCATCTTTAAAATTGGCTTTGTTTCTGATTAAAAATAAGTCTAGCCTTTATGTAAGCAAATTGAACATGTTTACAGTGATTTTCATGTCTGTTGTGTTGGCAGCATTCATTATGGGCGAACCGTATGGACTTGTCGCTGTCAGCAGGTAGCGCAGTACATTTCCCAGAAGGTACAGATGCGCTAAAGATGGTTATAAACTGGGATGAGTTTATCATACTTGATAACGTTGAAGAAGTCTGGTTTATTCTAAAGAAATTGAGACCAAAAAACCCTCTGATAGGTTGGTATGTCAGTGGTTTTATTTATTGATTTATTTTCTTTGTAACTTCAACACATCTGTGTAGTATGGAATAATTAATACTTTCATATCAGCAGACGTTTGTAAATTGTGTATTGTTCCTGGAGTTTTACAGTTTTAAAGTGTTTTCAGGTTGAGTGTTAATGTGTTCTGGACACAAACTATTTTTGTCTAAGAAACTACACTTAGTAGTGTAGTGTAGTATTTGTCAGTGCCAAACAGTGTACTGACAAACAAATGTCTTCTTCTTCAGAAAGTTCCTATCAGTTTTGGATGATGGATATCATACAGACTACTTTAACTTTCTGTACTGCTGCAATGGAATAAGTCAGTTGTATTCATGCCAAACCAGGTCCTTAAATTTCTCGGCCATGATATTCTCGGTCGCCCAACTCCTCTCTTTCCAAGTACTATTCCCTGTAGTATGGATTGCAATAAGTAAAATCTCTGTTCATTTCTCATGAGATGTCCCAGATACTGAAGCTTTCTTATCTTCACTGTGTTAATAACTTCCCTTTCTTTCTTCATCTTTCTAAGAACTTCAACATTAGTTATATGTGCTGTCCATGAGATGCTCAGTATTCTATGGTACAGCCACATTTCGAAAGATTCCATTTTTTTAATTGTGGCTTCAGTCAAAGTCCAAGATTCTACATCATAGAATAGGACCGAAATACACTGATCTTGCCTTTCAATTCTGCTCTTTATTTCTTGAGAGTGGTCCCATTGTTCATTGATTATAGTACCAAGATATGTAAATTTGCTTACAAATTCAACTGGCCTTTGGTTTATATTAAGGGTGCCGTTTGTGAACTTGTTCTTAAATACAATCATTAGCTTCATTTTATTAACATTGATGTCTAGACCATATCTACAGCTCCTTTCTGTCACTCTATTCATTAGTTGTTGCAGTTACTCTAAGCTATCTGCGAATATGACGGTATCACCCGGATAATGTATGTTATTTATTCTTTCACCGTTCAGAGAGATTCCCACATCACATTCATCTAAACCTTCTCTAAAAATACCTTCTGAGTAGATGTTGAATAAAAGCAGAGATAGTATACATGCTTGTCTTACTCCATGCAGAATCTGTATCTCTTCAGTTTTCTCTTTATCTACTCTAACCACTGCAGAATGGTTCCAATACAGTGTAGCTATTATCCTTAGGTCTTTTCCATCTACTCCAATATTTTTCAGGATATCCATCATTTTCTGATGTTGGACTCGGTCAAAGGCCTTCCAGTAATCGATGAAACATGCAAAAACATCACAGTTTACATCTCTACATCATTGAAATAGCACCTTAATACTGAATAGAGCCTCTCTTGTACCTACTGCATCTCTGAAACCAAATTGTGTGGCTGATACTTGTTCTTCACAGATTTTTTATATTCTCTTGTGCAGAGGCGTAGCTAGGGGGGCCAAGGGGGCAGCTGCCCCAGGCGGCATAGCCAGGAGGGTGGCAAAGTGAGCATAAACTTGAAAAATTTGTTTTCAGTTTATAAAACTACAAACAACTTGTTTCTTTGATATGACTATTCCTTAAGAACTATAGGAATATAAGATTTTCTTAATGTAAAATTAAGAACTACAACAAGTTCCAAAGAGTTTATGAAGTCTTTTATTCAACGAAAATCGAACCCTGAGTGTGGAAATATTACAATTGACAAGGAATCAACTTGCGATCATAAAATGGATGGTATTAGCGACGAGGCAGTTGATAAATGCAGTAAAGTTAATGACGTGAGTACTTCAAACTGTGAAAGTGTCAAAGTACACTTACAAGATTCAGTTGGTTCTAGTACCATGGTTGATGTTGCATCGTGCAGTCTTGAAAACAGAACAGGCGATGAAGGACAGAACATTACTAGCAACAATGTAGACCGTGTTCCCGGTGCTGCTCTACAAGATATGGGAGCTTGGCCAAGCGAGAAATCTCAATCCTTCTGAGATATAATGGCGAATAGAGGAACAAGTCAGTTGCAGAACAAAGACAGCTATTTTCCTGAAGATGAAGCCGGACAATCCTTAAACAAGAATTGGTTTGATAAAAACTTGCAAAATGGCAAAAAGGTAAATCGCACTTGGATGTGTTTTTCTCCAACTAAAAAATCTCTATTCTGCTTTTGTTGCATTTTATTTCCACAAAAAAGATGTCAAAGAAGCCATTTCAATACTGAAAATGGGTTTTGTCGTGGTGAAAGTTAAATTCCCGTATTCAGGATCACGAAAAAATGCTCTGTGTTTTTGAATGGAAGGAATTGGAACATTTTTTAAACAAACGGGGACTTATTGATGATCTGCTTCAGAAACAAATTAGTAAAGCAGTTAAGACATGTAAAGAAATCCCCGGACAGGTCATCGCTACAGTACAAAATCTGGCACTGATAGGACATCGAGAGTCAATTACTAACGATCCAAGTCCTGGAAACTTTCTGGCTTTGTTAAAATACTTAGATAAATTTTTATCATACATAACGTGTTAAGATACTTTGTTATGCTTTGGATAAATAAAGCATTCCCACTTCTGGAGATGCTAACGAACAAATTAAAAGTTTGCAGGAATGAACTGTGTGACAATGTCGTTACTGAGCCAGAGTAGGTATGTAATGAAGGAGTGTCAGTATAAAAAAAAGGATAAGAAGAAGCACTCAATACCAGGGGAGTATGCAGGTGATTCTGCATTAACCGTTCGGTAAGAAATGCGACGTTCTCTAATAGAAATTTGGATTTCTCTAATCACAAATATTATTTTGTGATTACAAAACAGAAAACAAAACAAAAAAAATAAACCACAGCAAATCAGTACTTTTTGTTTTGCTATTACCCCTTTCTCTCTCTCTCTCTCTCTCTCTCTCTCTCTCTCTCTCTCTCTCTCTCTCTCGCTCTCTCTCTCTCTCTCTCTCTCTCTCTCTCTCTCTCTCTCTCTCTCTATAATTTTATTTCTTAATTATTAGTTTATTAAATTCAACTGGCCAAATGTTTTCCCCACACTCGTTTAAATTTTTTGTCTTTCTACTTATCTGGATTATCAGTGACTCTGACTGTAGTTGCGCTACCCGGGCGAAATCACGCACTTTCCCAATAACTATTGACTTTATGAAAATACAAAAAAACTTTCCAAAAGTCCAGTAAACTACCGTTCACAAATTTCAAACAATTTCACATGGTTTTTACTTAGATAGCAGTAGGACTACCGTGGCTGCCCACGCGCACTACAAATGCGTGTTTACTGGTTGACGGCGATGGTGAGGCTGAGAGTTTTTCTTTGTCTTGCACAACAATATGTCCATTCAACTACGCACTCAAACAGTTTTCTCGGGTTACAGCCAAGTGTCGCTGCCGTGAGCTGATATAATACTTGTTTACCACAAATACGTAACTACGCAATTCTGCTCCGCTCCCATCAGCATATAATGTAAACAAATTCCATTTAGCGTACATAATTATTGTTATGATCCACTCGTCAAGCACTCAAAATAGGTTGCGTAATGTACCGTTACAAGTGGGGGGATGACGAGATAACAGTTCAATGTCTCACTTCCATGTTATCTCCCTCTCTGTCACACACCTGCTTCCATTGTTCTCGACAATCCTGTTGAAACACTGTACAACACTGTTGTGCGCGCATGTGCGAAGTCAGCCTCACAACGAGGTGCTTGTACGCTGCACATCTATAAGCCACTGTTTAATTTCTGTTGTTAGGTTTCTACCTGATATGTTGATTAGTAGTTACTTCTTCCACTTATTCATCAGTTATTGATGTATCAAGTAGTTCATGATTGTCTTGGACGTTTACTCCCATTTATGACACTCATTTACTCATAATAGAATCCCAAAACCCTCCTGCAATGCTTTCTTCATTTGAGAGCACTTCATGTCATCAGTTACACAAAAATGTAAGTAAATCTTTTGATCCTGCAGTTTATGGCATTAAAAAACTTGTGCAATACACCGAAAGACAACTTACAGAATTAACTAACAGATCTAAACTATGTATCCAACCTCTTCTTCTCCTCGACGCAGAGGTTGGGGTCTTTCAGTATCTTTCTTTCATCTATATACTCCTGTCTGGGCGTCCCCCTCCCACTGCATCCCTCGATCAAGGTGGTGGTGGTGTATCAAGTTGAATGGCGCAGTAGGTGACCAACCATACCACTTTCGCCCAGGGGTGCAGAATATATCAAGTTGAATGGCGCAGTAGGTGACCAACCATACCACTTTCGCCCAGGGGTGCAGAATATGTCCGAACGTGGTTCGGGGGACATTTGGGCTGCCCAGGGAAATTTTTATCAGTGACAAAAAATAGAAATCACAATGAAAATATCACCTAACGTTGTATTCACATCATTTTTACAATTATTAACTATAATAATTGTAATATAATAATGGCTCCCATGTATACCACCGAAGCAGCTTAGGAGTAGGCAGGGTAGGCTGCCTAATGTGAGCTGTACGGCATACAAGGAAGGCAGTGTGGCCAGCACTACGCTTCAGCCGCCCATTATTATCCCCAGGATGTTATCTCAGGTACTCATTTTCAACAGGCTGAGTTGACCTGGGGGCTGAAAAACGCATCTTGATTTTATGGTGCGGGCCTGGGACTCAAACCCGGGACCTGTAGATCAGTAGCCAGGTGCCATACCCACTGGTCTACTGAGCCGCCTACTAGAATAATTAATCTTTAAAATAAGTTTTCAAAAGAAACATTCATCCAAAGATAGCAACATCATTCCTCGTGAGCAATGACTCATAGAATCACATTGCGACAGGCAAGCGACGGAGCAGTAAGGCGCAATATTTATGTATGTTCTCAAAATAAAACAAGATAAATTTGTATTTTAATAATACTGTATTTAGTAAGTAATATACGAGGGACTTTCACCTTTCACGTCAATCCAGGACTATTAATTTTTAATAAATATAGAACACATTTATGATAGTAAAAAATACTTTTATTTCTCGATATAATCCCCTGCTACATTTATACATTTATTCCAGCGTTTCACTGGTGCCTGGATACCCGCAGTGTAGAAAGATTTGTCGTTACATCGAAACCAAGATAGGAGTGACTTGCTTCACCTCATCGTCGCTGTTGGAATGCTGGCCTCCCAGTAACAACTTCAAGGGCTCGAACAGGTGTAAATCGCTGGGCGCGAGGTCCAGACTGTAAGGGGAGTGTGGCAATAACTCCCAGCCAAGATTTTGTAGCGTACATGTCGTGCGGAGGGTGGTATGCGGGCGTGCATTGTCCTGCAGAAACAACGCCGTTAGTGATCATACCAGGCCGTTTTTTTCTTGAGAGCATTTTGCACATCTTGAAGAACTTTGCAGTAGTACTCACTGTTAATATTGACTCCACGGGGGAAGAAAATCGACGTGAATGATGCCATTTTTATCCCAAAAAATTGAGGCCTTAACTTTGCCTGCAGAAGCAATTGTTTGAAATTTTTTGGGAGGTGATGAGTCCACATGCTTCCACTGCTTTGATGCATGTTTTGATTCCGGGGTGAAATGATGGGCCCACGTTTCATCGCAGGTAACAATTCGATCGAGAAAAAGCTGGCCTTCTTTGTCAAAACGTTGCTTTAACTCCTTGCAGATTTGAAATCTTCTTTGCCAGTCAAAAGCAGAAAGCTGTCTTGGTACCCAACATGCACTAAGCTTTCTGAACTTCAGATGTTTGTGAATGATTTTGTTTACAGTTCCCACAGACACATTTATTTCTTTTGCAGTTTGCTGACAAGTTATCCGTTGATTATCAAGGATCAGTTCTTCCACTCGCTGAATGGATATGGGAATGACTACAGTAGGCTCCAAACCACCTCGACCGGGATCGTCACTCACTGATGTGTGGCCTTCTTTAAAACGTTTGCACCACTCAAATGTTTTACTGTGACTAAGAGTCTCATCACTGTACTGTGCAAGGAGTCACGAATAAATCTCACCGGGTTTTACGCCTTCATTCACGAGAAATTTCATTACAACACACTGTTCCACATGTGCATTGGACGCCATGTTCTTTACGACTGACTGTTGTTATTGTTTAACATGTAAACAATACAGCGCGCCGTGCGGTAATAGCTGACACTTGTACTTCATATGTACGACCAACAGAATGCGCATGAATCTTCATTTACACTCTAGTCTAACAAAAGTCCCGGATTGACGTGAACGTCCCTCGTATTTAGCTTGTCTGTTAGATTAAGCCTAACACATTTATTTTATTTCAGTGCCCTCTTCAGTGATCATCTTCCCTTGCAGCCATCATGTTACAGCCAATATTTGCCTATTGTGTTTGCTGAGTTGTGATTATTACTGTATTTCTTGTTCAAAAGAAAATTTTTTGAGCAAATTAAGTGCCTGCAAACTGTATTTTTATTACTTCTCTTTTTATCATTCGTCACATACAATAAATTGTTGGTAAAACATAATAAACCCTCGCTTTAGTTTTGGGAAAATTTCCTACTGAGAAAATTGTGTCAGGGGAATTTCAGGGGTCTGAAGATTTTCTGCACCCCTGCTTTTTCCTGCCTACAGTGGTTCTAGTCAGAATCCTCCTGTCATCTGCTCTCTTCAAAACCTCATCATCCGTGACTCTTTCTGTCCGTAGTATTCGTAAGGCCTCGTCCAGCACTACATCTCAAAAGCCTCGAGATAGCTGCTCTCTAATTTCCTCATGGTCCAGGTGTAACGGTACAATTCTGGTCCTATAATAATCTCCTGGGAAATAATTGTTATAAAGCCTAATTGTTGTAATTGTTTTTAAAGTCCTATAAAGAAAACAGCGCAAAGTTGTCCAAAAGTTTGCAGCTGCGCAATATTGAGTGAACAAGATTCGCGTCAAGGTCAGGGATAGACGTCCAGAACAGCAAAAAACAGTTCGTCATATTAAAGCGTAAACAAGCCTAACCCAATGATGACATCAGCTACAGGAATGCGAGACGCAATATACATCTGTAAACAAAAGGGTTTGGCCGTTTCAAACAAAGGACCAGTGACGTAGTTTTTGCCCCACCTCTGCATTGCACAGCTAATAACCGCTGCCATTTTCATCTCGATAGTGAAGCGTGCCGGCCGGCAAATTCACAAAGCTTTGTATATCTAAATTTTACACCACCAAGACTTTATTAAATATGTGAAAGTGCAGTATTTAACAGTTATATATTAACAGTTCGACGTAAACCCCAAATTTTGGGTTACTACAACATCGAGAGTGTGAGATCAACAATGGGTCATCTTCGATGAATTTACAGCTAAGTCCAAAAGTCCAACTAAGGGCTATCCAACTTTTCTATTCATTAAAATCCGATTTATTAAAATGAGCTCAATTTTGGGGAAGAATTAACTAAAATTTGTACCACGAATGAGAGTGCGAGTAAAAGAGAGAGAGAGAGAGAATATTTTATTACCATAATTAATAAGTGCTGGGTTGTGAAATCATTTTTTTTAATAACTATAGATTATGTTTATTATGTAGTAAGTATAAAACATGTTATTTTGGAGGACTTATAAAATGTTTAAGGGCTATTATATGTTTACAAAATATATGGAACTACGCCCCGAGGCATAGAAAGTGCGTGTTTGGCACATAGTTCAGTAGAGTCATTTTCATATGTAATTAGAGTCTTTTGATAATAAAAGGTAATGTCATTGGTAAACAATATAAGCCAGAGTGAGTTATTTCAGGTAATACATTCCGCAATTACTGGTTCGCTAACACGAATTCTGACCCTAGGTAAGTTTGCATATTTTGTTGTACAGTTTGCAACATGGCGTCCAATAAAATTTCAAAATTATTACATTACAAAATAATTAAATTAACTAATAAAATAAAGTTACATTGGCGCGTGCCGAACAGTGACTCTATATAAAATATAATTTTATGTGGGGTGTGCCTACCAGAAAAGCGGAATAATTACCTGGAGTAATTTGGAAAGTACGTAAACACGTGCGTAAGGTAGGGTTAAGTTACAAGGCTATATGCAGATATGCGTTAGAGATATAATAAACAAAGAAAATGAGTACCAATGACAATAAAACAATAGAAATCAGTGTAACTGATGAAAATTTGACTAGTGAGATGGATGTTCCATTAACACAAATTAGTCAGATTGGTGGGTCGAGTGCGACTGAATCTGTAGAGGTAGAGAAAGTAATAGCAACATCCATCTCAAGTCATGAAAATAAAAAAGATGAGATTAGTGCAATGATGCAATTACTGTTAAAGTTAGACGAGAAATATAATACATTTTAGGTTTCGTAATATAATACGAAACTATAATATAAATAGGTATATTTATAATACATTTTTCCAATGTCGTAAAAGTGCACTTTTACTGTAATGATTTTAGTGTTTTTAATTTTTTAACGATCTCTTATGAGTGATTAAGATTTCTGAAGATGGCAATTCGTTGCTGAAACGCGTCATAAGACGAGAAAAACGAAGTTGCACGACGGATATGTGGTAAATATCTATTATATTAGACGAGAAGTTTGATGAACAAAAAAGAGATTCCAATTTGAAATTTGAGACGCAGAGTAGTAAATTTGATGAGAAGTTCAGTGAAATAAAAAATGAAATTAAAACACAAAATATTCAAATTAAAAGTGATTTTAATGAGAAGTTTGACGAAATAAAAAACGAAATTAAAAGACAAAATTTTAAGTTGGATAAAAGAATCTATGAAATGCATATGCATTTCGATAAAATGAAAGAACAAACAGTAACGTTAGTAGACGAGAAATTTGATATACCAAAGAGTAAAGTAGACGAGAATTACAAGAATAAAAGTGGGGTAGAGAATAGTGGGGGTAGTAATGATGATACATTTACAGAAAATAGTGTTAGTTTAAGTGCTAACAAGGTGAGTAACAATGATAATTTGACTAATAAGTTTTCAGGTAGTAATAATGATATAATTAAGAACATGGTGTTAGAAAATGATGATGAGAATATTGGGAGTGATAATGAGATGTTAGAGTGTATTGAGTCAGAGAGAGAGTGTATAAAGAATTGACAGTTAAAGGGATTGCAGGGGTAAAATTTTCCCTTAATGTTGGAGTAGGGAGTGAAGTAAAGTCTTCACATGTGTTTGGCAAGAACGTGAGTTCCTTAGATTTATATTTGGAGACGATAGGTCTACAATTAGAGTTCCCTGGTATTTTTGTGCACTCATCGGTGGTGCAGTAATTATGAGTTAGTGACCCCTGCATATTTGGAGAGAGAGAGTGTAGCTTGGTGTTATGGTGAGAAATATATTGAGAGAGAGAGAAAGAGAGTAATAGAGATTTTTAAGATAAATAGAAAGTATAGAGAATTTGTAGAAAGTTAGGAGTAGAGATGGTGGATAATTATAGTGAATACTTACCTTATAGTGAACTTGAGATAGCAATAATAGTAGATGATGATAATAATGATAACAGTTACTTACCTTGGGAAGTAAAGGGTGTAGTAGTAGATAATTATGATGACGATAGAAATGATTTTATAACTTACATGATTATGACAGATAATACTAAGGTAGACAGAACCATACCCTATGATGACATGGTATATGATAAATTGATATGGAATAAACCTATTAATTCAAACGAGATTGGGGAAGAATATAAAAATTTAGATAAATATTATATTGATAAAAATAATATCATTTATTTAATAAAAAATAAGCTGTATAGACCTAAGATTCGACTGTTATTCAATGATGGAGGATAGATTGTTTTATTGTGTAACGAACATTAATATATGTGAACAGTGGTTTTGAAATGGACTGCTTATGAGCTGATTTTGGTCAATGATAAAATAATAAGTTGGATTGTATATTTTTTTTGTGTATTAATGTCAATGTATTTGTGTATTCTTGATGTTGTGTATTACATGTATTTTTATGTAAACCATGTATGTAACAGTAAATTATAGTTTAATTGATTTAATAATAACAATTAACATGTTTTTGCTTTGACTAAACAAGTGAAAGTAATGGTGAAATTTTAATAATTGAAGATTGATTACTTAATTAAGGTGGTACAAAATAAAATTTGATAATGAAGTTAAATGATTAAACATGTAATATATGGATATAAGATGTATTGTTACTAGTAGGTGAGGGATGAATTTTCTAATGCAATTGTAAATGATTACAGTAATGTAAAGTGTTTAAAAAGGGATAGCGCCTGGGTGTAAATAAAGGCATGTGAGTTAGTCAATCAAAGTTAATGGGAGTTAGATAGATAAGAATTTTGAAATACCAGTAACACACAAAGAGGGTGTTAGATATTTTAGGGACACAGTAGTAGTGATTATATGTAGAGAGGTGAGTAAAGTAAAGGGTAAACATATATTTGTTGATGATGATATTTTGTAGTGGGGGTGAGGTGATAAGGAGTGGCCAACGTATAGCGTTGTGGCAGGTAATAGCATAGTTTAAGGGAGTGTTTGCCGATATTTTGGAGGGCAAATGGTTAGGTATGTATATGGCCAGGTAGGGAACACACATCCTAGTACAAAGACGAGCGGTGCCAGAGGATTTAAATGGAATTATTGAAGTGGATTATAATTGAGAAATTGGTGTCATAATTTGTAAATCTGGTTGTTAATAGTGGGTGTTAGTAGGAAGAAAGGTGAGTAAGATATAAATGTTAGTGCCTATAAAATAAGTCAAATCACAGTGAATACCAGACAGGAGTCACCCAGACTAATCAATGATAAAAATGTGAAAGGTTAAGTAGAAAATTCGTAGTCGAAAGGTAATCAGAAATTAAATAATAATAATAATAATAATGTAATATGAATATTAATAATAAATTAAATGGTAGTAAATGATAAATAATTGATGGCTAATTAATAAAAGTTTAATAATTAAAAGTATTAATTAATTAATTGAAATTAAAATGTAATGTTTATTAATTTTATACGCAAATTTAAAGATGTAATGTGTGTAAATTTTGATCAAAGTTAAATGTGAGTTGTTTCTTTTAATGTGATAATCGCAACGTTAATGATGAGTGTATTATTATGTATTATGTTTATTATGTATTAGCATAGGAATTTGAACATGAATTGTATGCATGTACAAATTGTTAGTTTTAGGGTAGTTACAAAAGTAACTGCATATGACACAACGTGTCAAACCATTGCGATTCCCCATATTTCGGGCGATTACTGTCTTACCCAGCACTAATCGTGGTTTTGGACGACAACCAGCTGTGGCCAGCAATTGTAAACCTGACCATAGTTGGTTGCCTATGAAATTGGTTCAACTTAGAAATTTAATGGGAGATTCAGGGGAATCTAAGATTATTTGTTTGCATAGGCTACTTCACCTCAGTAGGGGTGGTAGACCTTAGGGGCATATTATAAGAATAAAAGTAGGGGTATTTACCTCGAAGTTTTTGTAAAGCTGAATCAAGGATGGGAGAGAGAGAAAAGAAAAAAGTGCTCACTCCTTCTGCCTCAGTCCTTGTGGAGGCAACTGAACGCAACAGTTCAGGGGGGGAAACAGTGTGTGTGGAGGATAAAGAGGGGTAAATATTGTTAACAGCGCCGGATTACTTACTGTTAATGATAATAATAATAATAGTAAATTTTTTTTTATAAAATGTGTTAGGAAGAGGGAAATTTTGGTAATTGTATCCATAAATTTTGGATTATATGTTTTCAATTGTTGTATAAAGATTTGTGTTTCTTCTATAATTATATTAATTATGAAAACAAAAAAGGGTTAATTATTATCGATGGGAATCCACAAAATTGTATAATGTCAAGGGTAGCCAATGAAGAGAATGGCACTCTATATAATTCTTGTTGAGTTGAAGCAAACCCAGTGCTTCTTAACACAAACCAGCACATAGCTAAGGGGAAACAGATCAGTTAGGGATATAGCATTATACCAAGCCACTATTTTGATATTTTTGATTTATTGTTTCAGTGTTTGGTGATGTTGTGACGGCGGTCCTGAGCTGGCCAGCGCGTCAGAGCAGGAGCGTAAAGACCCTGATTGGCCTTATGGTGTTGGGATCTCGAAGGAGAAGTCCAGTAAGGTCATGCAGGTACGGTCACCATCATCGGACCACGGGTGAGTTATTGTATTCTTTTCATATAATAGTAAGGGGGTGTGGCGACATATCCTAGCTGATCCCTTTAGGAAGTACGAATGTGTCAATGAGAGTTTTTATGCTTTGGCATAAAATCTTTCATTGAGGGGGTTTTTGTAACGGTACAATTCTGGTCCTATAATAATCTCCTGGGAAATAATTGTTATAAGCCTAATTGTTGTAATTGTTTTTAAAGTCCTATAAAGAAAACAGCACAAAGTTGTCCAAAAGTTTGCAACTGCGCAATATTGAGTGAACAAGATTTGCGTCAAGGTCAGGGATAGACGTCCAGAACAGCAAAAAACAGTTCGTCATATTAAAGCGTAAACAAGCCTAACCAATGATGACATCAGCTACAGAATGCGAGACGCAATATACATCTGTAAACAAAAGGGTTTGGCCATTTCAAACAAAGGACCAGTGACGTCGTTTTTGCCCCCACCT